>CAKAKR010032637.1:0-14493 GCA_916700685.1 Adelosebastes latens | reverse complement strand
AAAAAAATAAATAAATAATTTTTCACAAATACAACATAACATATGTTTCCTGTATTATCAGAATCAGCTTTAATGGTCAAGTATGTTACAAGGAATTTGACTCTCAATGTACTTACAGTACATGCAGTGCAAAACAGCTTCAGGAGGATACACATTAAGATTCAGCTAAGAGGTTTACAGGTTTAAATAGTGCTGGAATAAATACTGTATGGATGATGTAATAATGTTTGTCTATATACATCACTATGTATTCCAGCACTATTTACACATTGTACATTTTGGCACAGAAGTCGTGAGCGGTGTGATCCCCTTTCCACCTGAACACTTTTGATTACACTTAAATTTTCTGCTCTAAATATTTACCAAATGTAGATCCAGAAAATACAGAAAAAAAGTTATTTATTAAAATGTTTGGTTACTTTTCGGACATTTCTCAGCTATTTTTTTGGATATTTTTTAGACATTTTTTGGACTTTTTTCGGACATTTTTCAGGCATTTTTCGGAATTTGTTGGAGATTTCTCAGACATTTTTTTCCGATATTTTTTGGACATCTCTCGGACTTTATTCTTGATCATGCCATTTTCTTAAAACTGCCCCAAGATTTCTTTTGAATGCATTGTGCAAATGCAGCCACATTTAGTTGACTTGTGTTTACATATCAACTCCAAGAGATTCTGCAATTTTTGTGTGGCCCATTGCTACAGAAACTGTCCATATCACATGCTGATATATCACATCACCATTTCACAAGTACCAATATTCCCTAAACACTCTAAGAATAAGTTATATGTCTGCACTCTGCACCGTCCTCCAGTGGCCCCAGGCCGTAACTGCACCCATTTAACAATAGACAAATATGTTATTACATGTCTTGACCACCGGAGAGTGCACATTTGATAAGATTTTGTCCCACTATCCCCCATCTCAATGGTTCTCAAACTGTTCACACCGCGTACATCCTCAGAAAAGTTTTGCCGGGGGGCCAAACAAATTCTGTCAGACGTAACCTCTATTTTATCACCAAATTCATTTATAGAAAACATACTGCACACTTATTTTTCAGCATTTATTATACTGAAAATCACTCCAAACAGCACATTATGAAGAACATGACATTATATGCAGGAGTTTTTGAACCATACAGGACTGACTGTTTTCAAGATTCAAGATCAAGATTCACTTTATTGTCATTTCACTGAGTATTTGCATACACAGAAGGAAACTAAATATTGTTTCTCCCAGCTTCCGTCAGTGCATTAAAAAGGATAGAATAAAAAAGTAAGTTTTGGGTAGTAATGTTTCCGTTAACAAAACTTAACAAAACAGAGAATCCCCCAGCATGCCAACATATAAAAACATGCACTGCAGGTCCACAAAGCCCCATTTTTCGGGGCAGGGAGGGTACTCACAGTACTGTACTGTACTTTGTTATTGTCATCTATAGTGGTTGTTTGCATAAAAACACACAATTCAAATGATTATGATTATTTAAATATTTGCTTTGATTAAAAAAAATCTTGGCAAGCTGCTTAGAGCTAGTGTTAGGAAGTTAAACAGGTCATAATTATCTCTGTAATATCTATTTTATATGAAAACATCTCGGTCAAACAACCTTGATTTATTCAAGTTTCTCGTTAAAACTACATTTTACGAGATTACATTTGAACACATCATGATAACGTTAGAATTTACCTTCGCCCAATAGTCCTTTTTCCTGAGCCGACTTTGAACGCCTCATAACAATAACTCAATGGCACCTCCGTTAACGTTCGTATCTCCGGTATTTAGCCAGTCAGGACTGTGCTGCTAACGGCTGCTAACAGCTAACGTTACTAACTCTCCTCCTGCTGATTTAAACACAGATTTGTTGTTCACAGTGTCGCTTTATCAGAGAAAATTGGATGCATCCCCTCAGGTTTAGTAGCGCCACGCTGTTGAGCGCTTTTTTTTGCTGCGGTCCCAAACAAACTGATACAGCGTGCGTATGTGTCATTGTGCAGCGTAATTGTGGGAAAGCATCATACAGAGGAATCGACAGCCAGAGATTCCTCCGCGTACCACCAGTGGTACGTGTACCATAGTTTGAAAACCACTGCCCCATCTGATAGGGTGCTTTTTACAGATTACAGAAAGTGTATGAAACCCATGCCCAAGATAAGATCAGATAAGATAGAACGATACACATCTATGGTGCTTATAGCGACTGATAACGCTTATTAAATGGGCTGATCACAGGAGGACCACCCAGCTAACACTTGTGTGAATGTGAGCTTGACTTTAACAAACTCAGGTCACTGCTTTCCTTTAGTGCATGTGACAGGAGTGATCCGTAGAGGAGCACTACCCTCCTCGCCGCTGGGTCGGATTAACGGGTAGATCCTGGTCTTTGCTGTGGTGCGACCAGCGAGCGACCACAGATTACCCAGAAACGGTGCCGGCGCTGTAAAGACACATCCTGTAAAGGCGTAGATCTGAGCCCTGGTATCCACGTTGTAGAAAGAGACCAGCCCTCCTTCATAATCCACAAACACCCCGACCTTCTGGAGCTCTTTACACAAGGACAGGGGGACAGGAGGGTTTGTGTTGGCCTGGCAACGCCCCCAATACAAGCCCAAAGTCCAGCATCCGTTTTCAGGGCTGAGGGACAAATGAACGCCCTTCTTGCTGATGGACTCTCTCACCACTCCGACTTCCCATCCCGTCTGCCCCGTGAGCGTTACTTCGTAGTAGAACCTGCCGGAGGAGAACCCCTTATCTCCGAGGACGTAATGGAGAGAGTCAAATCTTGAGGGGCTGTCGGGGACGTTCCTCTTTGTGCCTCCGTCCCTCACTTGTTTCCTGTCCTCGGAGACGATAAGGGACGGGTGTGCTGTGTCGGGATCCAGAGTCACACTTACGGCATATTTCTCCTGGATTTTCCCGAGCTCATCGTCAAACACCGGTTCCTCAACGGTCTCCTCTTCATCGACCTCTTTGATAATGTTCTCCATCTGTTCGTTGAGTGTCTCCCCCATCTTGGCCACCGCGCTCCTCACCGTCTCCACCTGCAGGAGACGTCTGGGCTCTGTGAAGCTCGTGTTTGAAGGGGAGGGAATGGACGGGAGGCTCTGGAGGAGTTTGAAGTAGTCCTCTGTCTTTGAGAGCTCTTCCAGCTTGGTACTCGTGCGACGGTCCTCTGCGATCTCCAGCCACAGCTGTCTGACGAGTGCTTCGGCCTTCTGCTCTGCCGCTTTCTGCTTCTCCTCCAACAGCTCCATCAGCTTCACCTTCTCACTCTTAATCGAGGCCACCAGAGCGGTGAAGGCCTTGACGGTTTCCGCCTTCGTCTCCTCCACTTCCTGCCGACCTTGCACCATTGAGTTCTGAATCCTCAGAGCCAGGTGGCACTTCTTGCTCAGGTTGTGCTCGACTTGCCTTTTCGTACACTTCAGCGTAGTCTTCCTCTCCTCACCCTCTTCCTCTAAAGAGACGGTATTGTGCATCACGTGGTCGTCCTTCAAGCACAAGAAGCAAACGCAGCTCTGGTCTTTCCTGCAGAAGAACTCCATCACCTTGTTGTGTGTCTTGCACACCCTGTCCTCCAGGTTCTCCACGGGGTCGATCAGATCGTGTCTCTTTAAGGCGTTGACCGTGTGATGTGGCGCCAGGTGAGCGTCGCAGTAAGAGACCAAACAGACCAGGCAGGATTTCAGAGCCTTCTTACGCTTCATCCCATGGCAGAGGTCACAGGGCACCTCCCCGGGCACGGCGGGGGGACTACTGTCCTCGCCTTCAACTCTCCTCGTCCTCTTGAAATGCTCCACCATGTCTCTGAATGCGGCGTTGACTTGCAGCCCGGTGGCTCTGGGGAACGTCTCCATGCACAGCGGACAGTGGCTGAAGTCACTGGTGGCCAAGTAGCCTGTGATGCAGCTCTTGCAGTAGTTGTGTCCGCAGGGAGTGGACACGGGATCGGTGAAAACTTCCAGACAGATTGGACACAAGAATTGCTCCTCGGGTTGAGAAATGTTGGCTGAGGCCATATCTGGAGGAGAAAGGAAAGAGGAGAAGGATCAACTCAATTCTCACTAAACTAAGAGTTGGTGCTTCTTAACAGTACAATCACTGCTAGGATTCTTACTGAACTATCCACCACTAATTTACTAGAAATGCGAAGGACACGCGGAGCACTATATACCCCCGACTATGTTGTCGCGGGGGGTTAATAAGTATACAGATAGTTTACTAGTTTTATACTTGTAAGTGTACTACTTCAATAATTCTTGGGACTAAATAGGATCACTTTTTAGTTTATAAAAGTATACTGGTATTGGTACTGGTATCGTAAGGGAAACATGATGGTTCGGTGTTAAAGTTACTGCTTTGTTGAGGTTAGAGGACCTTTGTGGTGACGCTGAAGAAACTAAGTTGATCGTTGGTTGTCGCTCTCTCCCGTGTTAAAGTCCAATCCATCCGGCCCGGCCTCCTCCCTGCATGTGTGGACTTGGTGGACTTATATAGTTCCAACGTGATCTCATCCCTACTCGTCATATTTAGTTAGGGTTGGAAAAACAACATAGTTTGGCTTAAAATAAATACGCTTGTAACGCCGGTCTCCCCTGAGTAATAGTCCTGTGTTTCCTCCCCACATCTGTCCCATACATATCTGACAGCTGACACTTTTACCTGGAGGTGGCAGGTATTGGAGGTATTGGAAAGCACACACACACACATGTGATCACATGTACAGTAATTTGTCTTCCATTAATGTTCAGTACATGTGAACCTGCTGAACCTGCTGAACCTGCTGAGTCACTCTTGTGAAGGCAAAGGAGAAAACATGGACTGGATTGTTTGTTATATTTATTTTACATTTAGCAGTGATCAGGCTCTGAAGTTACAGTTAGACCTCTGCATTTCACATTAAATGTGAAAAATAATCTCAAAACATTATTTTTACTTTTTTATGAGACTTTCTGTTTATTTTCTTACTGTTAATATCAGCACATATTGTGTTACACCCTCGTATACTCTCACTTTATCTCTGTGCTCTTACAGTGACTGAGCCTCTACTTTATACTCTTCACACTAGATTTAACACTGATAATAAAAGTATACTATAATACAAACTCATCAAGAACAGGTAACACGACCAAAGCTCACCTCTTCAGAAGTCACAGCAGTTGTTTTCTCTCAGTGATTCAGCAGGAAAGTCAGCAGCAGAGAAATCTGGTTTCACTTTCGTTGTCCTGATCACAGAGAGGACACACCTCCTCTGACTGTGTGTGTGTTCTACTATACTTCTATCTCTGTGAGGACCAACTGGACCTTTAGACCTTGAGAGAGAGTGAGGAAAAATAAAATACAAAATGTAATGTTTGCTCCATTTCTGCCTACTGCTCTGCTGTTGCACCTGCTGTATGTACTCCACATACCACCTACTGGGCTAAAGGGGAATCACCACAAGTGGACACACTTCATATACTGTCTCATTTAATGCACATAATGCAAAAATGGCTCCAACAGACAGTGAGGACGTTTATTTAAATTAAGAATTTTTAAAGATATTTTATTTTTATTTATCTTATTTATGTGTGTTTTTTTAATGTTTTTTTATTTAGGACATTTTGGAAAGTGAGGACACTTTTTGATATATATATATATATTATTATTATTATTATTATTATTTTATATATATAAACAGTAAAAAACATTTATTTTGGTGTTTTTTAATGTTGTTTTTTTTATTTAGGACATTTTGGAAGGTGAGGTCCTTTTAAGACAGTGAGGGCATTTTTTGAAACTTAATATTTTTTTAAAAATATATTATATCATTGTTTATATTTATTTTGGGGGTTTTTATGTTTTTTTTTAATTCATGACATTTTGGAAAGAGAACATGTTTTGAAATGTTTTATTTTTTTAAAGAAAATATTTTATTATTATGAATTTTATTTTTGTTTTTTACTATATATTCTTTTAAATTTATGACATTTTGGAAAGAGGATATTTTTTTGAAAATTTAGATTCATATTTTTTATCATTATTATTTATGTTATTTTAGTTTTTGAATGTTTTTTTTTTCATTTTAGAAAGTAAGGACACATGGACTTTTTTGGAAAAGTAAAGGCAGATTGGACAATTAATTTAAAACAAATATATATTCTTTTGGACAGTTCAGGACATTTTGGGAAATTGAAGACATTCACATTGCAATGTGGGTGTCTTACGTTTAAGATTTAGAAAATATATATTTGATTATAATTTATTTTATTTTGGTGTTTTTATAATGTTTTGTTTTTAATTTAGGACATTTTGGAAAGTGAGGACATTTTTTGAAAGTTAAGATTAAAAAAAATATATTATATCATTATTTATTTCATTTTAGGGTTTTTAAATGTTTTTATTTTTTAATTTAGGACATTTTGTGAGGTTGACTTATCTTTGGAAAGGTGAAAGCAGATTTGGGTTGTGAATTGTTTTGATTTTGGGGAAGTGTGGAGCTTTTTGGAAAGTTAAGATCTATTTATTTATTTATTTATTTATTTATTTATTTATTTATTCATTTATTTTTCGTGGAGGAGATTCAGAACTATTTTTAAAAGAGAAATTTTGAAAAATGAGGACATTTTTGGAAAGGTCGGAAACTTTAAAAAAAAAAAAAAAAAAAATTAAGGACAATTAATTTTCAAAAAATATTTTTAGGAAAATTCAGGACATTTGGAGAAGAAGAATAAAATGTAATTTTGGAAAAGTAAAAGCAGATTTGGGTTGTGAATTGTTGAGCTTTTGGGGAAGTGTGGACCTTTTTGGAAAGTTTAGATTTATTTATTTATCTATTTTATTTTATTTTATTTTATTTTATCTCATTTTATTTTATTTTATTTTATTTTATTTTATTTACTTTATTTTATTTTATTTTATTTTATTTTATTTTATTTTATTTCTTATTTTATTTTATTTAATAAAATTGATTCAGAACTATTTTTAAAAGGGACGTTTTTCTTTAAAAAAAAAAGAAATTAAGGACAATTCATTTTCAAAAAATATTTTCAGGAAAATTCAGGACATTTGGGGAAGAAGAATAAAATGTAAAGTATAGTGAGATGAATTGAAATGAATTAGAGAGAGAGGTGTGGTAGAGAGAGGTAGACAGGCAGTAGGAGAGAGAGAGACAGAGCATCAGTGTTGTTCCTGCTGTGGATCAGAGAGCAGCAGAGACACTCATCATCGAACAACCAGCAGCTTGTTTTCAGGTAAAAACACCTCCTTTAATAACATGTTTATAGATTATAATGATTAATATTATTAATATCAGTGTGTTGTTTCTGAGAGGATGGAGAGATGTTGATGCAGATAATAAACCTGCTTGTTTCATCTCTCACATTCTCTGACTGTTTACAGATCAAAACGAGCATCGTGTGTTTTATTATTTATTATTATTATCTGTATGTTTCTATAAAGATGCTCGTGCGTGTGAGTGAGTGCGTGTTTTCATTGTGTGTCAGTGGGGCGTTTTTCTCCTCCATCCTTCATCCTTCACTACTTCACTACGCACATTGGCTCAAACCTCCATCCGCAGCTCGGTGTGCTTCTCTGGATGCTGTTGGTTTTATATTTGATCAGATCATAATCATCTCTGGTTGGTGTTTAGAGCCGAGCAGAACTCACTGTCTGCTGCAGCTGGTCGTGTTTTGGTGGTTTAGATTTGGTGTCTCTGGTTGGGTTTGTTGTAAAATGGAGGCTGGATGGAGGAGGAGGAAGAGGAGGAGGAGGAGGAGGAGGATGCTGCCTCCATCCCTCCTCCTCCTCTCACAACCTGCTGGTTCACATCACATGATAGATTCCTCTCTACACCCTGCAAAGCATCCCAAATCAACCCATACAGAAACATTAAACGCTCTTATTATAGGTTATATATAACAGTATTCCCACTGGGACTCCAGTCTCTATAATCACAGGACTGCACTGGGAAAAAAACAAACAACAACAATAAATATTACATGTTTTCCTCTGTAATTTTACAACAACAACAAAAATTGTTATGCTGATATATCACTGTCAAATACATTTAATTTAATTTATTTATTTTTATTAATTTATTTGACAGGGACAATACATGTAGGCATCATTGCACTTAATTAAAGTGCAACCAATGTAATATATATATATATATTTCAATAAAAAAATAAAATAAAAAAATACATAATACAACATTATACATAAAATCACATAACAATGTGTTTTAACAAAAAATAAATGTAGTACATGAAATATGTTTTTTAACAGCTTTTTCATGCTAATTTTAACAAAACTAACCGTAAAAATTGAAAAAATATATTAATAGCATTTTCTGTGATTTTACAAAAAAAAAAAATTAAGATTATTTATTTATTTTTATTAATTTATTTGACAGGGACAATACATGTAGGCATCGTTACACTTAATTAAAGTGCAACCGATGTAATATATATATAGGACTTCTAGCCATAGCTAATTTGCAGACCTCGTCCCTGGTTAGGCTTTCAACAATAAAAAATAAATAAATAAGAAAATACATAATACAACATGACACATAAAATCACATAAACATACTGTTGTAATCTATTTAAAAGTGTATAATTGCAAGAAAATATATGCCTAAAAAAAGAAATATTTTGTCATTTTGCATAACTTAACCACTACTTTACATTCATCAACTGAAAAAAACATTGACTATCCTATGAGACAGTTAAAAACTGCATTTTAACAGATTTGGACTTCCTCTTTAACACACTCTATCTATCTATCTATCTATCTATCTATCTATATATCTATCTATCTATCTATCTATCTATAGTCGTCTGTCTGTTTATAGAATTACAATATTCCAACAATACTGTCTAACTTCATTTTTATCTTTTTATTTGGTGTTTTTAGACCCTCCCACATGCCCCGATCTCCTCCGTTCGCCGCTATTTATACTTCCTGGTTCACAAATACATATGAATCAATTACTTGATTACTTACTAGGAGTATAACGGTACGTTTCGGTTCATACTGCGGTTCAGGAATCTCGGTTCGATGCAGCGGAAAAAAAACAAAACAAATGCACAAAGATCTGTTTCTTTTCATTTAGCCCAGCCGATGTAAATGCCAACTGCTTTCAGTAATTGATTTATCCTGCTCTGCATTCGCGCCTAAAGGCTGCTTTCTTCCTCGTCTTGGTGGTCGGCACATCTGGGTGATGCCGTTGATGGATGTGTTTCCATTCACATCCCCTAAAACAGTGGAGCGACGCCGACACACCGTCCTCGTCTTACACACAACTCTCTCTCTCCGTTGACTGGGAACCTGCAGGCAAAGAAGCAAAGAGACGAAACTCGCTGCCGCCATTTTGGACTGAAAACGCTTTCTACATTTATAATATTTTTTATTGTTCAACACCATTTTGGTAGAGACAATAAATATGACAATAGAAATAATTTAGTTTCACATTTCTGCGGCTCTTTGTAGGCAGACGTTTTACTGGCGTCCGGTAGTCACTTTCAGTCCGAAATGGTGGAAGCGTAGCTCTGCTGCTGGGTGCTGATATTGACATGGAACAAACGATTGACTTTCACTTCTTGACTGCAGGCACATGTTGCTAACGGCGTACGACTAAAAGTTTTCAGGCGAAACTCACGCTTGTGAACTTTGGTTCCGCATTACGTGCATCAATCTATGTACTTCGAATTCTGCGTACGGCTGCGTGCACGACCGTGACGTTTGGCACGAATGTGCACAGGAAATACATTAGAAAAAAACACAATTCCTTTTATCTTGATTAGAACCCGACCGATATATCAATATCGATATATCAGTGCCTCAAACCGCCGGTCAGACTGTCGTCTTCATTTTTCATGTTGTGATTCTGAAGCTGTTCTCTGTGTGCGTGCTGACTCATACAGTCGGTCGTGTTGTATAATCTTTATCGAGGCCTCAGCTGTAGTCCCGGTTCAGACGGTGATTACTGTTCTGTTCAACCAGCTGAGGCCACAGCTGACGTTACAGAAACACATCACACACACACACAGAATTAAATCAAGCAAAACGTCACAGCAGCAAGTTTTCATCGGTACAGGAAGCTGAAGAGACACGCGTGTTGTTTTCATGTGATCACCATGTTGTTATTTAGTCAACAAGATCACCAAATATCTGCTCTGAGATCAGGAGAAAACACTTTACGATCTGCACCGAACAGACTGAAAATCAGACTTAAATCATTTCAAATCAAATTTGATGTTGATCGACTGAGTTTTCTGTTTGAATGTCTGATGCAACTGATTAGCAACTGTTAGCTTCGCATGTAGCTGCTGCTGCAGACAGAGCTGCTGTTTGTGTGGATTAAACTGTTCAGACTATAGAGACGTCTCGTTACGCCTGTGTGTGTGTGTGTGTGTGTGTGTGTGTGTGAAGCCTCAGATATGAGCAGATGGATAAAGAGGATGTTACTGGTTTAACTGGCTTCTTTCTGCTCTCTGTGGCGTCGTTCACTCTGCAGCTCAGAGAGTTTATAGAGAGATGAATCGTTTCTTCTTTGTGGCTCATATCTGATTGTTTCTGATGTTCAGTACCAATACAGGAAAGACTTAACCTGGTTCCTACGGTGACCAGACATCCCAGTTTGTCTGGGATTGTCCCGGTTTCAAGCTGGGTGTCCCGAGTCCCGACAAATATCTGTAAAACGCTGAAATGTCCTGGTTTTCAACAGTCACGAACAAATTGTTCTGGTTATCACTACAATTAAAATAATAATATTAATATACTTGTTTTCAGCGCTTACATAGACGTTTATCATATTCTGTCTCGCTTATTAAAAACAAACAATCCACCACACGTCTGAATTCAACACTGATTTGTCTGTATGTGTGTCATTCAATGAGTGTGTTGTTGTCAAGGCTGTTGCTATGACGCTTGCGGCTTTCTGACTGAACGGTACGCTAACGGTTAGCTGTCATGCTGGAGAGAAAGTCGGTCTTTTCTAAAGAGCTCCAGGAGGTTCACTCCTTTCTTCGTAAAATACCCGGCAATGAAAATGCTGCTTTCTGCACACACTGCAAGGGTACATTTTCGGTCGCGCACGGTGGAAATGCCGTTATAAAAGATTTCATTAAGAAAGTAGATTTAAGTTGGTGTTTGTACACTCTTCATTTATTGTTAATAAATTATATAATTTTGTTTACACACATCCGTTGCCCGTCTCTCTTTCCTGGGTAAAATTGTATTGTTACTCCCTCCATCCCCTGGACCCTAAACGGGGTAACGTAACAATTGGGGGCTCGTCCGGGATAGAGATGATATAATTTATTGTCAATTAATGAAGAGTGTACAAACTTAAATCTACTTTCTAACAAACAGAAAGCACAACTTAACTATACAGCTCAACACTACAATAATAAACACACTTGATTCACTTAAACCACTGCCGACTCCAGCACACACGCCAACCACTGACGCAAACCACAGAACACACAGTCTCAATAACTGCCGGTTGGCCCACTGGCACCGTCTGCTCCTCTCTCCCGGCCTCTTATCCGCCCGGGCCTGATGGGTGAATAGGCACAGCCGCGTACTTCCATTGACTGCAGCTGCACAGCGGGGGAGGGCGACACCTGAGGAGACGCAAGAGAGGGCACAAAAACACACAACACAACACGGCACGTAACACTCAGCCAGATAGCGACATACAATAGCTGGCAGAGAATGTGTCACAGTCGGCCATTTAGCCAGCAACCTGCGCTTGAGCACACTGACAAATAATGTAAATCCTTCTGTTTTAAAAGGTATCTGACGATCAATCATTATATTACACCCATACAATCCTTGTGTTTAGTGATTATATACTGTTTTCAAATATGTTTTGGAGGATTTTGGGAGACAAAACATAATTTGCTGTCCAGCATGGTGTTGAAAGGTGTGCGCTGCTGAAATCCTTGCCCCCCATCTTGATGAAAACGCCTCTGGTGCGTGCATAACAAGCCCCCAAGAAGAGCGCCGGTCGTTGATCCCAACTTTCGTAGTGGCCAAACGGCGGACTTACATTAGGAAAGAGACGTCTGTAACCAGATCATTTTTAAACCTAAAAGTTGTAAAACACACTAACAGCCGAATCAAGAGTTATATCCCTTCCTCCGTTCATGTGAATGAGACCCAGACCGAGGCTGGAGCGAGGGCCGGGAGGCGGAGTTAGCAAGCCGTGACGACAGCGTGGCGGCTGTGACCCCGTGACCGAGCGGACGCTACTGCGCCTGCTCAATGGGCCCAATGGATGCAGAAGATCGTCGGGAGATCCGGGTACTTTTCCACTTGGCAGTCGAGTCATTTTGGCTTCATGCTCCACTGAGCAACTTTCATAGGAATGAACGGGAGCCCCGCCTCCAACGCTCTATCCAGTTCTCTTAATACATCCATGGTGCATAAGCACATACATGTTTGCGTGCATGAACGTGCGGTACGCTTAAGGGTCCTGGTTTGGGGGTTTGAAACTGGTTCCAGACCTTTGAATCACTGCCCACATCCCAACTAAGCCACGCACTTCTTGAATATATCAGCCGTTATACTTGATAAACCATGTTAGGATATAAATTCATCTGTTCTGCTTTCCCTCCTCTCTCGGATGTGTGATGATGATGATGATGATGATGATGATGGAGGAGAAGATGGAGGTTGGATGATGGAGGGAGCGGCTGCTGGATGGATTTCAGCGTCCATTTGCTAAAGTGGAGAGTAGATGTAATCCAGTCAGACCCGTCAACAGCTAATGACGGACAGGGAGCGTTAGCATTAGCCTCTTTAGCTGCTGTCGTTATCCTTGAGATGCAGTGGCTCAATTAGCTTTCTCTCTCTCTCACACACACTAACACACACTAACACACACTAACACACACTCCGGAGGTAAACATAGCAGTCGTCTGGAGATGCAGAACAGAAACCAGAGGCTGGAAGACAGACGGGACCTGACTGGATGTTTTGACTCTATGAATATGAATAATTCTGCTTATTAATGTGATTTAGTGGAGAAAATGTTTTCTTGTTTGACGTTATTAAAGGTGTCCTTCCTCTCTCCTCTGAGACAGGCCCAGCTGCAGCGTCCCTCACCATGACTAAAGAGGAGAACCTGGAGGTGCAGGAGAAGGAGAGGCACGACCGGGAGGAGCAGGAGGAGGGCCGGGTCCAGAAAGAGGAGGAGGAGGCTCTGACCGAGGAGGAGGAAGAGGAAGAAGAAGAGGAGGAATATGAGCTAGAAGAGGAGAAGGAGGGCGAGGAGAGGGCGGAGGTGGAAGATGAAGAGGAGGAGGACGAGCAGGAGGAGGAGAGAGAGGAGCGGGAGGGAGAGGAGGAGGAGGAGGAGCCGCTGACCGGCGGCCGGGAGTGTGACGCCGAGCCGGAGCCCGAGCCGCTGTCGGTGTCCGAGTACCAGAGTCCGGTTCACGAGCCGCGCCGCCGGGCCATGGTGCACCCCTCCGCCCAGGCACCGCTGCCCAAAGACTACAGTACGTCATACCACCTTAAATACTGTACATACTGTCATACCACCTTAAATACACACTGTCATACCACCTTTAATACTGTACATACTGTCATACCACCTTAACCCTCCGAGACCCACAGTAGACCCGTTTTAGTCTTTTTTAGGGCGGTACAGGGGGTCTTTAGGGGGAGATAGCAGGTCAACAGTAGATGTCACATAGAAGTGGTGTACATCATCTGAAAGCTGGAACCTGAAGATTAATTTCAGATGCAGTTCAGCACTGTGTGTCAATTTGTTATAGTCAGAAATAAGGGTTTAGAACATTATGATAGAAGTATATGATGATCATCCCCATGCTCTATTATGTCTCATAAGTTGTTGCAGCATTTTTTGGGGTTGATACCATTTGTTACACAGATTTGGTGCTAAATTTAACCATTTTTTACCACTGGAGAATTGATAAAAATGATCAATAATCCCTCCAGAATACCACAATAAGACACCAAGACCTTGAGGAACACCAGAGAAAAAGCCATGCTGTGATTTAGGATCAAAGACTTTTGACATTTTCTGCAAGAATTGCATTTTGTTTTGCCGATTGGATGGCGAGCACTTGTGTTGTGTAAACTGCTCAGAAACCCCCTTATTGTCAATCTAGCTAGGAAAGCCATCCATCCTCTGAATGCTCTAGGTCTCTAGTCTGATCCATCCATCCTCTGAATGCTCTAGGTCTCTAGTCTGATCCATCCATCCTCTGAATGCTCTAGGTCTCTAGTTTGATCCATCCATCCTCTGAATGCTCTAGGTCTCTAGTCTGATCCATCCATCCTCTGAATGCTCTAGGTCTCTAGTCTGATCCATCTATCCTCTGAATGCTCTAGGTCTCTAGTTTGATCCATCCATCCTCTGAATGCTCTAGGTCTCTAGTTTGATCCATCCATCCTCTGAATGCTCTAGGTCTCTAGTCTGATCCATCCATCCTCTGAATGCTCTAGGTCTCTAGTTTGACCCATCCATCCT
>CAKAKR010032635.1:0-25236 GCA_916700685.1 Adelosebastes latens | reverse complement strand
GGCCTACTCTCTCTAGTACTCATCATCACCCATCCTATGTGTCTGTACAATTATGTCTCTGTCATGTCCTGTTGTTTTTATATTGTTTTATCTGTCTATGTTTTAAATTGATTCTTGTAAGGTGTCCTTGGGTGTCCAGAAAGGCGCCACTAAATAAAATGTATTATTATTATTATTATTATACAATCAGACTTCTTTTAGCAACTAGAAGAGTCGCCCCCTGCTGGCTGTTAGAAAGAATGCAAGTTTAAGGCACTTCAGCATTGGCTTCACTTTTTCAGACCGAGAGGTTGCCCACTGGTTTGTGCTGGACTATTTCTCGGCCAAGTGCAGTAATTTCCTGAGATCTTGTCGTGACTTTGAGGTTGCCCGGCAACCGGTGGAGACCCCCAGAAAGCTAAGCTAGGCTAACCAGCTGCTGGCAACAGCTCCATGTTAACTGAACAGATATGAGAGTGATATTGATCTTCTCATTTAACTCTCAGGAATAAATGAAATAAGACAATTTCCTAAAATGTCAAACTACTAAAAGGACAGTGTGTTGAAAATGGACAGTGTAATTGTTGACGTGTCTTTTTTATGATGCATGAGTTTTGACACATACAGGTGTTTCTGCAACTACGGGCATTTTTAAGGCCCAGCAATGAAATTTGGGATTTTTGTTAATATTTGCAGTGCAATGCTTGATAAATGTATACACAGTGGTATTACCCATCTTGACAGAAAAAAAAAAAATTTCTAGATAATGTGATTTAATAAAATGTATGAAGCACTTTATGGGTCCAAACGCCATTTTTCTTCAAACTGTGGTCTCAATGTTGAATAATATACATATTACTTTACACCATATTTAAATGATGTTTTATTTAGTTTTTTTTGTTTGTGCCTGTTAGCTACACTGTGTGTAGGAAGTATTAGAGTAGTGACCACGTGTAGAGTGGTTTTGTGTGCTTTAGCTCTCATGCTAGCCATAGCTTTTTTCCTGTGTGTGTTTTGTGCAAACATTTGTAGCTTTAGTTTAGGTAGCATCTTTGTAAATATCTCAAACTTTAATATCTTGTTGTATTGACCTCGGCGTCTAACACAAGTTGTACACATTTTCTTTGTAAATATATCAGACTTTAATCTTGAAGCTGTAGGGGTGAACCACCAGCTGATTTAATTTGTTTTCTCCTGTTTTTAAGTTAGGGAGTTTAGCCCATGTATTTTCTTTTGTTATAGGGTTTAGTTAGAACTTGTTCGAGAAGTTGTTTTGTTTGTTATTTTGGCCTTTGATTCACCCTGAGCTTCCTGTGCTTTGTATTGGTAAATAGATTGTTTTATCATTGTCTGCAACAATAAATATTACTTTTTGCAATTCATTCTCCGTTTCACCTTGCATTTATGTTGCGCTTCCACACCCCTAGACTAGGGCGTAACACATAGTAAAGGTATTGTGGTTACTGTCTACATTTTTCATGGTGTAGAGATGAAATCCGTTATTTAAAAAAAAATAAAAAATTATATCAATATTAACAATGATGCACAAACCTTAAAGGAAAATGAATTTAAATGTCTTACAATATTATAGAAATTAAAAAAGTAAAATGTATAAAATGAGGACATTTAGTAAAAACAAGTGGTTAAAACCATAAAGAATAAACATGCTACAGATAAAAATCTTGGCCACTATATGTAATTGTGTGTTCCTGTTTATATGTATTTCATACTCTGAAGGTTGAAATTCATAGAGCTTGTTTTTAATTTGGGAGAGTCAAAAGTGACTGTAGTTGCAGAAACACCCATAATCATTTTCCTTATCATTATCATGCTGCCTTTCTTTCCACCTTTTATCCACATAATTGTCAACTATAACAACGAATAGCTGTTTTTATAATGATTTAGCAGACCTGCAATGTTCCAGCCATTAAGCAGTTAAAGTTAATGTCCTCTAGAGATATTATCCTGCCTTTATTTCTCCCTCTGTATCCTACAAATGATAATTTTACGCCAGCCAAATAGTGTTCAGAGACATGTTTGATGATCACTATTGGACTTAAGTCGTAATGTAGCATAAAGAGGCTCTTTTTCCTGCCTCGATTTTGCCGGGGGCCGCTTGTTGGGTTGCATCACGCACCACCTGTTCTGTCATAAATAAAACATCCTGCCACGTCAGCCTTTTTGCTTCTTGTAGTTTCCTCTGAGGAAATACAGAATGCCGGTACAATGGGGGATTCAAAAATATACCAAGACATCCAAAATGTTTTTTTTGGTTGAACACCTGCTGTCGATTCACAACACATTTTTACAAATGATATTGACAAATTCAAAGTGTTCTATTGGAAATATGCAGTTTATTTGAGCCTGGATGGAAAAAGACGGGAACAACTGTTTCTTTGATTCAGAGATAAAGCGGAATATTTCATATTGTGCAGTGTGTAGCCTGAGGAAATGGGTTGCATTTTAATGTTCTGTGTGTGTCAAGGTGCAGAAGAATGTATATGGAGCTGTTTTTCTCCATTTCTGTGCAGTTTTTTGTGTTTTATTCAGCTGCAGGGGACGGTGTTTGGGCTATATGGCACCAGATGTGTCCAGTTTTGGGAATCCCTTTGTGGCAGGCCTTTTTTGATATCATAGTATTGCCCGATATTATTTGGCTTTAATCCATTATAATTTCAGACACACTCTGAGACCCCGGCGCCGGAGTTGGGAGTCCTCATTAGCGGTAATAATATCCAGCTGGCCCCTCTCGATGCCTACCAATGAGCCGGAGGCCTATCGACGAGGAAAAAGGTGCTGCTGCTTTTGACTCAGTGCCAGACATCGGGGGGGAATGTGGGATGTGTTGAATGTGGGGAAAGAAAAAAGGGGTCAATTAAAGGCCCCGAACACAGCGTAAGAAAAAAAAAATGAAGCAATGTGCAGAGTATGTGATTACCAAGAGACACTGGTGCCTTCCTAGAGTCCCTGTCTAGTGTTTCATCTCATCATTTTCGGTGTGGTTTACTTAAAATGTGTCTGAATGTCCAGCAACTTGAGGGATCAGTGCACCTGCGCAAGCCCCTGTGGTTTTTTGGCAATGAAATTGGAAAAGATCTTGGTTTGGGTACAAATAACTACGGAAGTGCCATTACTTAAGTTTGGGAGTTACGTGACAAATAAGTCAACGTCTGGGAAGTTATACATGACAAACTAGAAGTGCACTCGGAGAGCGCAGACCTCCGCCAAGGCAGGTTTCATGTACGTCAATATATATATCTATATATAGATATATATATAGATATTGGCAAAATCTTGCGTAAATGATGACGTTTGTCAGAATCAGTCAGTGCTCCACCTATCACACACGCAACTCCAGTGTTGACTCATCTGTAATGAATATTCATGCTTCATGGTCGTCTGTGGTTTTGTGCTGATGGAGGCAGTTCCAGTAGGGTCTCTGATGATGTCAAGGTTGTTGGCATTGTGCTGGCCAGATGTACAGACGCATACACTGAATCCGTTAGTGCTACTAGCTCCTGAGAGAACGGACAAGATAAGCACGGGAGGATTCCTGAGCATACTGAAAGAACAGACCTTGGCAATAGTGACTTTTTGTTAAGGGAATAACAATAATGGTTATCAGCCTAATGTGTAAGTAGTGTATTATTATGCAGTGTGTTATTCTTTCCCGTCACCTTCCAATATTGTAAAACTTTGCCAATCTCCTTGACTTAGTTAGTTAAAATAAAGCGAATAAAACCTTGAAACAGACAACTAACCTATGTGCTATGTAATATCAGCAATATTGTCTTTTGAACATTAAAAAACAAATGAGGAAAGCGGCCAATTGAAATCAATTCTTATGTAATCAACGTAATTGTGAGCTGGGAAGTATTAAGAGCACCACGTAGGGAAGAGGTTGGTCAGGGTGGATGGGTCGGTCAAAAAACTTAGGAATTTCGCTCAGGAGACCGGTGTTCATGTCCCACGTGAAACCATAAGTCAACTTGATATATTTGTCATGAAACTTCCGTACTTAAGTCACAGCACTTCCGGAGTTATTTTAACCCAAACCACAATCTCTACCTAAAGCTAACTAAGTCGTTTTGATGCCAAATCATAACCAAGTCGATCTTTTCCTCAAACTTACTAAGTAGTTTTGTTGCATAAGCCTAACAATCAATCTTTTCCTAAAGCTCATCACGTAACTTCTGTACTTACGTTATGACACTTTCGGTGTTACATAAGTAAAGACAAATAAAAAAATATAAGTAGTTTAATTTTGAAAAGACTGACACGTGCGTCATGGGTTGTTGGACATCCATAGGAAAACGCAAAAAAAATATGTTATTAAAAGTCGCACTGAGCGTCACGAAAAAAGTAGAATTTGTGTCTATGTACACGAATCAAATCAACTGAAACTCAACAGAGAGACAGACCGCAATAAGAAGGAAGGCCTCCGACAAGACTACCAACAAAAGAACATAATTGTCAGAAAGAGCTGCAAGAGGGACAAAAAAGCACTAGCGGAGGAGCTCGCCAACAAAGCAGAGGCAGCAGCCAGGCAGAACAACGCAAAGGAATTGTACAAAATTACCCGACAGTTAGCTGGTAAGAACAAGAGCTTTAGTCGACCTATCAGAGACAAACAGGAAAACCTTCTCACTAAAGACTCCCAACAACTAGAGCGCTGGAAGGAACACTTTGAGGAAGTCCTCAATAGACCTCCTCCAGACACCCCCCCAGACATTGAAGAAGCTAGACGAGACCTAAACATCAACTGTGACAGGATATCAAAGGAAAAAATCAAAGGAGCCATCAAAAAACTGAAGCTGGGCAGAGCACCAGGAAAGGACAACATCCCCTCTGATGCACTGAAAGCAGACATCAGTGCCACCGCTGACATCCTCCACGGGCTTCTAAATGAGATCTGGGTAAAAGAGGAGGTACCCAATGACTGGAAAGAAGGGCTAATTGTCACAATTCCCAAGAAAGGCAACCTTGCAGCAAATTTGCAACTTGCATTTAAATATTTGAATCAACGTTTGCAAATGTTACCAAAACAGTGTAATGTAATGTAAAATCCAAAATTCTTCACCTGAGACCACAGTCACCATTTTGAACCATGGTCCTCTGAATAAATACAACATTTTTAAATCCACATAATGGGTCCCACTCTGGCGTTTTTGGACCAAACTGGTCTGGGGACTCCCTGAGAGGAACTGTCCAATGGGGAGCTCCCCTGAGAATTTACATACCAGTTCTTTTTTTGACGACTCAGGCTGTGCCGCTGTGTTTCCATAGAGCAGCAATGACATCAGTCGATATGCAGCCCCCACACACCATACACTGCTTGTGTAACAGTTAGAACCTACATAAAAAAATGTCATACTCTTTGCGGTGTAAAATGTGCTATTTTCTTATGCTATCTATTTTTAGAAAAACAATTTTCAAGTTTCCACCCGACACAGTATTTGTCATGGCAAAGCAAAAGTTCCGTAGCATATGGAACAAAATATTGTTTTTGAAAGGCTAAATGCCAAATAATATGGATTGAAGAAGGACATTTTATTAGATAAAAACATCTTGTGAATTTTGAAATTGTTACATCCATTTTTTTTCGCTACATTTAGACTTTTAGACAGAAAACTGAGACAATTACAGAGAGAGGTGGTCTGTACGCAATGTTTCTGTGAGTTGATTAAAATATTTAATCGCAATTAATCGCATGATTGTTTGGATTAATATTGATTAATTGCAAATTAATCACACATTTTTTATCTGTTCAAAATGTGCCTTAAAGGGAGATTTGTCAAGTATTTAATACTCTTATCAACATGGGAGTGGACAATTATGCTGCTTTATTCAAATGTATGTATATATTTATTATTGGAAATCAATTAACAACACTAAACAATGACAGATATTGTCCAGAAACCCTCACAGGTACTGCAAATAGCATAACAAATATGCTGAAATCATAACACGGCAAACTGCAGCCCAACAGGCAACAACAGCTGTCAGTGTGTCAGTGTGCTGATCTGACTAAAGCTTGCCCCCAAAACTGCATGTGATTCTCATAAAGTGGGCATGTCTGTAAAGGGGAGACTCGTGGGTACCCATAGAACCCATTTTCAGGTCAAGGGGACCCCTTTGAAAATGGCCATGACAGTTTATCCTCACTAATATTTAGCGTAAGTTTGGAGCGTTATTTAATGTATTGATTGAATGTAGTATGACATGATTGGTACCAATGGATTCCTCAGATTTTCTAGTTCATTATGATGCCAGTATCTTCACTCTGGCTTTAAAACTGAGCCTGCAAGAACCTCCGAAAGATCGATTGCATAATGCGTTAAAGAAATTAGTGCCGTTAAAACAAATTTGCGTTAACGTGTTATAATTACATTAACTTTGACAGCCCTAGTATTTATATTTATTTATTGCGTATAGAGTGCACACACGGGACACAACTTTTATAGCTAAACAAAAAGTGTGATTATTTTGGCTTTCACTTCTGATATTTTACTCATATGATATGATAAATACTGTGGAACTACATACCTCAGTGTGATTATAAGTGATTACAAGTGCATGTGTTTGAATATTGGCGTGCAAATTAGTCTCTATGTCCCATTCATTGTCTCAATGTGCTCATACGTCCATTGTGCAAATGTGTCAATTCGGCTGCCGGAGGAGAGGACCAGCGTTCATCGGCGCTACTCCTGACGACTACAGGGGGCTTTTGTCAATAAAAAAACACCAAAAACCCACCTTTTTGGTTTTCTAAATGTTATTCGATCAATATGACGATACAGGAATGTGCAGAATAGTCAGGACAGGAGGAAACATATCATACACAATGACGCAATAATACAAGTTTTGGAACCATATACTGGTTTCCGCACACTGTGACCTATAAAGAATTATGCATATTGGACATATCATTTTATATAGTCTGCTTTTTCACTGTTTTTCTATCAATTTGCACACAGTTGCAGTTTAAAGGAGAACACCTTTCCTGACTTTAGGCACAATGCCCAGAACATGAACTTCCTGTTTCACCAACATGACTATTAATCTGTCAACAGGTCATCAGCGGGGCAGATAAAGTGTTGTAACTAAGATATTAGCAAATCCTTTAGTGGATAGAATAGCACCCAAGAGACAAGAGACAAGGGTAAGCAAAAGTTAGGAGGAGTGTTCTCAACTATGTTTACTCATTCTGTAATACAATAGACATATACTGTAGACATTGTATTTTCACTTGTACTCCAGTTACTCTGCAGATTGACTCGACCTCTGTAACTTGCAATATTGGACCATTTTAAACTCTTGATCGCTGGACGGTTGATTTCTACCACAACCACATTGTTAAATGGCGTTGGCAATGGCGGTCCTAGTGTTAAAAATGGCGGTTGCAGGTGCTGCACTGGCTCGTGTGTTTGACCAATCACCATACACTTATGTCTCTCAGTAGGGGTGTAACGATTCATCTACTACATCATCATATCGATTTACATTCCTACAATCCAACTACAACGATAGGTACTCTGCAAGTTGTCCTTCACGGGAGAAGTATGTCGATCTAAAATCGATTTGCAAGGTAAATAATCGATTGTATCGATACTACGTATTTGCACCTTGTATTTAAGCACGACAAACGTTATACGGCTGTATTTTTTTGATCACTTTTAATAGCAAAGAAAGATGTTAAACGTTACTCCGGTTCACTCTCCGTGTGTATGACGTCATCGACGTGCGCCAGCAACGCCAATCTCAGAGAGATGACGACAAAACGAAGCATGGCTGATGGCGAGGAAGAGCAAGACGAGCGAGAGATTTTCGAGCTGCGTCTGAGATCCAGCGTGTGGAAACATTTTGGCTTTTGCAAAAAAAAAAGGGAGATGTCCTTGATAAATTGCTCGCTGTTTGCAGAATATGCAAAGGCCAGATAAAATACAACGGCAATACGACCAATCTTTCCATGCACCTACTGACAGCGGTTTAACCTGCTGCTTCTATTCTCATTTTCACTATTGCTCTACCTTTGTAGTGCAAATGAGAACAATATCAGCAGGTTCAACCACTGTTAGTCAACATGAAATTTGTTAAATACTACTGCTCTACCATTTATATTGAAAATGAGACCAGAAGCAGCAGGTTATACCACTGTTCATTTAAAGGGACTGTTTGTAACATCTTACACGTATAAATCATTGTAGGTCGGTGTCCCATGCGCGCTCGCGTGTGGCTACGCTGTTCAGATGAGACTCCAACACAAACTACATGGAAGCGCCAAAACCGCAAAGTTATATCTAGTGAAGCCCGTTTTGCAAAACAGTGTTAACTTCCTGCTTGAGCCCCCCCGACCGTGGTCAGAAGACACAGAGGAGACTGTAGCTTTGGTCTCCAGGGTCTCCAGTCTCTGCTGTACTCTGCTCCTCTGCTCCTCTGCCTGCCTTCACTCACACACCGCGCTCGTTCTCACTCGCTCTCTAGCTCCACTCTCACGTGAGCGCCGACTTCGGTTGACTTAAAGGGACTGTTTGTAACTTTGTAAGTGTATAAATGTAGCGGGTCGGGACACATTTCGCTGACTTCACGGCCACAGGTGTCGCTGTTAAGCAGCAATTCTGAAAGTTACAAATAGTCCCTTTAATGGCCACAGGTGTCGCTGTTGACAAGCAATTTCTGATTCTTACATAGAGTCCCTTTAACTTGAATAGAAGTTGGTTTATTATATGTTGTGTTAAATATTGCACTGCCTTGTATCTTGAGAACTGAAGCAGCGGGTCCTGCAGTTGCATTTTTTATTATTTTCCAATAAAAGGTGTATGTATTTGCCATTAATCGTTGTGTTTATATCCATAATTAATTTATCCCTGATTCCCTTACAAGAAACACTGACCTGCTCTGTCCAGTATCAGCTATTTATTTCACAGTCACACTGACTGAATTTTTGTCCCAAAAAAAGTTACTGTATCAATTTCAAGTCATTGAATTGTATCGTATCGTATTGATCTATATGAGCCAGATATCGTCCTTGAATCGTATCGGAACCATGGAAAGTGATACGTATTGTATCGTTGTAAAAAGGTATCGTTACACCCCCTATCACTCAGGGTTCCTCATGTGCTAAAGAGTACCAAAGTCCATCAAAAGTCCATCAAAATGGCGTTCTAAGAACTGCTATGAACTTCCTAGTTCTTGTGGTTTCGGACACAATAAAAAGGGGGGTTCTAAGAACTATGAAAAAGTTCTTGCAGTCCGAAAACATCCATTAAGAGAGAAAGATAGAAAATATTGTAAGGGAAGCCCAACAATTGACAAACAGGAGTGTGAACCATTGCGGTGGACAATACTGTGAGGGTGTTGTGGCCAGGGTGATGTCTGCCAACCCATTTTCAAGTTCCAAAAAACTTTATTTGAGATTTTAGTGGACATCGTAGTTGATAAAGCAGCTGTTATATCAGGCCAAGTTTGGGGGAAATGTGAATATTGAATAATGCACCAGACCACCGGAATAATTCTATTTGATCTGATGATGCACTAAAAAACACTGCATCTTGGGTTTTAATATTTTAACACAGTATAAACGTCATAGAGCTCGTTATGGAACAGGCAGGATAATAGAATATATTGTCAAACTGTGTGGAAACATGCTTCCCCTAACGCTGAGTTTAAAGGGAAGAGCAGTCCTGAGAGGTTAATGAATTGGTGATTAAATGTTCTGATTAGCTCATGTTTCCGTCTCAACCGTCAAATGAATTTTTTGCACAAGCCTTTGAAATGCTGTCCGACGTGGGCGCATTTCAGTTGAGCTGAAGCCAACAAACGTCTGCTTGCTGACTGTCAAAACGGCTCACAGGGGTATGTTTTGCCAGACTGATGTTTTCCTGTTAGCCAAAGCTGGTTAATATTTCATTCTTTTATTTCCCCCGTTCAGTCACTGATCCACCCATGCAATGTTCTCAACGACTTTAAAAAAGTGAAAAAAAATCAAATAGATTAAAAAATATATATATATTCTTGCAGAGAAAGGTCTCTTTCATTAAAGTAAATACATAGCATGTAAAATCAAAGATATATATGTATATAGGGCTGTCAAAGTTAACGCAACAGTTAAAGTCAGAGTTAAGCAGGCTCAGTTTTAAAGCTTGAGTGAAGATACTGACATCATATGAAACTAGAAAAACCTATTGAAATATTAAATATTTGAATCGATGACCTAAAAAATATATTGTGTGACCACACCGCAAGAACTAGGAACGATTGCAGTTCTTAAAAGGCCATTTTGGTGGACTTTTTTAGCTCCTATTTCAGAGTAGGAACTCTATTAGCACAAGCTAATGGGCTGGTTGTGGTAGAAATCAACCATCCAGAGATCAAGTCTTTAAAATAGACCTTTATTACGAGTAACAGAGGCCGAGTCAATCTGCAGAGTAACTGGAGTACAAGTGAAAACACAATGTCTACAGTATATGTCTATAGTATTACAGAATGAGTAAACATAGATGAGAACACTCCTCCTAACTGTTGCCTACCCTTGTCTCTTGTCTCTTGGGTGCTATTCTATCCACAAAAGGATTTGCTAATATCTTAGTTACAACACTTTATCTGCCCCGCTGATGACCTGTTGACAGATTAATAGTCATGTTGGTGAAACAGGAAGTTCATGCTCTGGGCATTGTGCCTAAAGTCAGCAGAGGTGATCTCCTTTAAACTGCAACTGTGTGGAAACTGATAGGAGAACAGTGAAAAAGCAGACTATATGTCCAATACGCAAAAATTCTTTATAGGTCACAGTGTGTGAAAACCACTACATGGTTCCAAAACTTGAATTATTGCGTCATTGTGTATGATATGTTTCCTCCTGCCCTGACTATTCTACACATTCCTGTATCGTCATATTGATCGAATAACATTTAGAAAACAAAAAAGGTGGGTTTATGGTGTTTATTTTCATGACAAAAGCCCCCTGTAGTCGCCAGGAGTCGCGTCGATGAACGCTGGTCGAATTGACACATTTGCATAATGACCGTATGAGCAGATTGAGACAATGAATGAGACATAGAAACTAATTTGCACACTAAATTTCGGGGAGGAAAAACTGTCATGGCCATTTTCAAAGGAGTCACTTGACCTCTGACCTCCACATATGTGAATGTAAATGGGTTCTATGGGTACCCACGAGTCTCCCCTTTACAGACATGCCCACTTTATGATCATCACATGCAGTTTGGGGCAAGTCATAGTCAAGTCAGCACACTGACACACTGACAGCTGTTGTTGCCTGTTGGGCTGCAGTTTGCCATGTTATGATTTGAGCATATTTTTTATGCTAAATGCAGTACCTGTGAGGGTTTCTGGACAATATCTGTCATTGTTTTGTGTTGTTAATTGATTTACAATAATAAATATATATACATACATTTGCATAAAGCAGCATATTTGCCCACTCTATGTTGATAAGAGTATTAAATAATTGACAAATCTCCCTTTAAGGTGCATTTGGAACAGATAAAAAAAATATAAAATAAAGAAATCATTTGCAATTAATCACGATTAACTATGGACAATCATGTGATTAATTGTGATTAAATATCTTAATTGATTGATATATATATATGTATATATGCACCCCATAAGCTGTGATAAAATCACAACATATCACAGTCTGAAGTGAGCTATATTGTTTTTGTAAAGCGGTCATCAAATATGGCAATATAAAAAGTTATAGACACATTCCAATGTAAATAGTTTTTTATCAATAAATAATAATAGGCCCTCCTTTCGGCACATACTGAGGCGGTTGCTATTGAACGGTGGTTGCTATGGAACATACACTAGCAGCTAGCATATTTATTTTTTCATCACAGGCTAGCGTTATATTGATTCCGTTATTCGTCTCTTCTTTATTTACATTACTGTATGTTTCCATTTACTGTGCAACCACTGAGAAACCAGCGTCAGGAGGATGACTTTGATAACTGCTTGCACTTGGCTTACCACCACCCCCCCCCCCCCCCCTTTTCTTCGGAGGACTCAATTTACTTTGTTTTTATTCTTTTTCAAGTTAATAGCCAATGAAGGAAAAGACAAGTGATAATACTAATAATAATCATAATCTTAGTCAAACCATATTACTTTAATAATAATAATAATAATAATAATAATAATAATAATAATAATAATAATAAAAATATAGGCATAGGCTGGCCACCTTAATGACATATAAACCAATAAAGAGACAACAACAACGACAAAAAAAAACATTCAAGAGTGGACATGGACACATTTATGTAACCAGACAAATATCAACAATGACAGAAAACAACGAGCTGACAAACATAGAACAGAGACATAGAAAATAAGGTTTGCTTTTGTTTAAAGGGACTGTTTGCAACTTCTTACACTTACAGTCTTATAAATCATTGTGAGTTGTGTCCCATGCGCGATCGCGTGTGGCTACGCTGTTCCAACACAAACTACACGGAAGCACCAAAACCGCAAAGTTCTATCTAGTGAAGCCCGTCTGTTAAACAGTGTTAACTCTTCCTGCTTCAGCCCCCCCGACCGCAGTCAGAAGACACAGAGGAGACCGTAGCTTTGGTCTCCAGGGCCGGAGTCTCTGCTGTACTCTGCTCCTCTGCTTGCCTTCACTCACACACCACGCTCGTTCTCACTCGCTCCACCTCTCACGTGCATGCACGCACACTCCACATTGCAGAAGAGTTAGTTTAGCTCTGAGAATATCTAGTGAATGTACAGTGGACGTTTGTGCAGAAATAACTGCTGCAGCTCCTCCAGACCAACAGAGGTTTCCCGTGTCTTGTGAAGTGACGGGGCTCCGCAGAGAGAAACGTTATCGTCTCCGACCAAAACTCCGGTGTCTCCTCTGTTCCTTCCAGCCGTGGTCGGGAGTCTGAAGCAGGAAAACACAGGATCGTCACTGATTCATGGAGAGACCTTCGTCTGATCAGCTAACATTACTGCCAAGCAGCTGAAATATAGAGTGATATTGTGGTTTTAGCTGACGTGTGTCGCCTCACTGTTTTAAGAGATGCTCGTTCATGTCTATTTAGAGCGAGCACAAGCGCGAGCAACAGGACGCTGACTTTTGTCGACTTAACGGCCACAGGTGTTGCTGTTAACAAGCATTTCTGATTCTTACATAGAGTCCCTTTAACTGTGTAAAAATGGGTTATATGAAAGGGGTGGGGTTGTAATATGAAGATGATAGTAGTGACGGGGTGGCATTTAGCTCAGCGGCAGATTAAAAGGGCAGAATAAGATATGAGAAATGTTTATTGAATTCCAGGTTGATTATTTTGTTTGGCAGAGACTTGCTCTAGTGATTTATGTTCTGAGAGGAGGTTCAACCGTTGTTTTGTAGAGAGGAGGTGTCTGGATTTCCAATTGAGGGGAATAGTTTTCTTGGCGATAGCTAGAGAAACAAGAAAAGACGTGTTGCTTGGTGTTATTAATCCTGACAGGTCACCGAGAAGGTAGGTGGATAATGGAATGTTACATGAGAAACATTCGGAGAGTTTAGCTGTCTTTCCAGAAGTTTTGACCAGAGGGCGTGTAGATAATTGTCGTGGGTGTCAGGTTTACAGTGTGTGCAGTACAATGAGTTAGTGAATCCCATTGAGTGCATGTTAGGGCCTGTGAGATGTGTGCGGTGTTTTATCTTGCATTGGATCAGTTGTAAATTGATATTTCTGGTCATTTCAAAGGTGGATTGACATATTTGTGTCCAAAAGTTGTTATCTGTGTTGATATTGAGGTCCTTTATCCATTTTTCTATTGGTAGGGATATTGTGGAGTCTGATGTAGACAAGATTTGGGAAAATTTGGAGAGTTGTTTCAGGGTATTCACTATGGTTACGATGTTTTTTATTAATAGGGATGGTCTGAGGGGGTTATTGATTATTTCCATTTTTGCTTTGATAGAGTTCCTCATTTGGATGCACTGTAGATATGTGTTCTTTGCCTATGTTGAATTTGTCGTTTAACTGTTGAAAGGATGATAGTGAGTTATTTGTAAAGAGATGATGCCCCTTGTCTTTCCATTTTGTTTTGCACCATATTGGTTGGTTGTTAATTCTCAGATCTGGGTTTTGCCAAAGTGGGGTTAATGTTCACGGAGTAAGTGTGAAATGTATCATGTTATTTGCTTTCCACCAGGCTTGGAGGCTTTTTTTTGTTATGTGGAGGTGTGTTGCTTGGCATGGCAAGGCTGTTGCTCCACTTGATGATGTCATTCTGCCTAATAATTAGCCACGTGCTTCTGTTTTGTCGCACAGAGAGTGTGTATTTTCGGAGCAATGGGCAGTCCACGTTTTTTTAGTCTGGTGCCATATGATTTTAAGACTCTATATCATGATTTCCAAAGTGTAGTTTAGATAAACTGAGCCATTCCTGTCAAATGATCTAAATGATCAAATGACAAATGATCTGTAGTTTGGCCTTTCAAATTCAGTTCATCATAATGAAAAACACTAATAATTTACTTGAAACACTTTGGGAGTTATATTGGAAATTCATCATTTGCAGATGGGATGCTATCAGTCAGGCTTCTTTCCGGGACATTTTGGGAGATACAAACCAACACAGTGGGACACACTTTCTCAGGAAGACACACACACACACACACACACACACACACACACACACACACGCGGTCCCTGAGGACAGCAGGAAAGCTCGGCATCGCGTTCGAGTCGCAAACCAATCGATTACTGTATCCTCACCGCCTCCCCTCGCGGGGCTCAGGGGCAGGACAGCGGCAGGGGAACACTGTAGGAGTCAATAAGCTCAGATATCTGACACGCCGCCGCTGACGACGACAATAACAAGGGCGGATAGCGTGACCGAGTGTCTATGAGTGTGAGTAGGAGAGATTACCAGAGACCTCCAATAAACCGGGGCACAAGCTGATCAAAATAGGCAGCTTGGCCAATATTGGCTCAGTCAAATGACACTCGAAGGACTCCATCTCCATCAAATGCCCCCCACCCCCCCATTTTCTTCTATTCACTGTCTTCCTCTCCCATTTACCCTCTAAGTGACTGCTCCACCATAAAATACATGCTCTTCTCTTACCATACGACGTATGAATGACGCAGCAATTTTTAAGTCCATCCTTGGATTGGTCCAACAAACACAGGACTTTAAACAAGGAGACCGGTGTTTGTCACCAGTGCTCGTGTCCCAAAGTGTTGTTGAGTTATTTTGAAGTGACGTTTGTGATGTGTTTTCCATACTGACGTAACGTTGTTCATGTATGTATTTTAGTTTACGTACTTATCTTAAGCCCAAATCATGATGTTTTTTCATAAACCTAACTAAGGGGTTTTGTTGCCTAAATATAACCGTGACAATTTCATGGTAACAGCCAGGCGTTATCCGTCTGAGACCCGCCGACTTTACTGTCTCTCAGAGGCTGCAGCATGTTCAGTTTCCCACCCAAGTAATCCATCGGTACCAACCGCGTCATACTAGCTTGTCGGGGAGGAGGCTAAATAACACTCAAATGTTAGGCAAAATGTTGGCGAGGGAAAAACTGGCACAGCCATTTTCAAAGGGGTCCCTTGACCTCTGACCTCAAGATATGTGAATGAAAATGGGTTCTATGGGTACCCACGAGTCTCCCCTTTACAGACATGCCCACTTTATGATAATCACATGCAGTTTTTTTAATGCAATATAAATGTGTTATTTCCGCCTATTCTAAAATGGTGTGTTTGAAAATTTCTGCATACTGGGGTCCCTAAACAGTCTTGGAATTCCATAAATTGGGTATCACTGTAAAGCTGAGACTCTTGTGGATCCAATGAGCCCAACTGTATTCATGTGTGATGATGTCCCCATAGTATCCATTTCATTGTTGTGAGACCATTTCTTTTTTATTTGACCTCACTGTATAAAATGACCTGTGGTGACCTCTAGGATAATCACAGCCTCATGAAACTTTACAGCCACAAACTAGAGACCTAGAGCATTCAGAGGATGGATGGCTTTCCTAGGTAGATTGACAATAAGGGGGTTTCTGAGCAGTTTACACAACAGAAGTACTTGCCATCCAATTGCCGAAAAATGCAATTCTTGCAGAAATCTCCAAATGTCAAAAGTTTTTTTATCTCAAATCACAGCATGGCTTTTTCTATGGTGTTCCCCAAGGTCTTGCTGTCTTAATATGGTATTTTGGAGCGATTATTGATCATTTTTTATCAATTCTCGAGTGGTAACATTTTTTTAAATTTAGCACCAAATCTGTGTAACAAATGGTATCAACCCCAAAATTGCTGCAACAATTTGAGACATAAGTCAGCATGTGAAGCTCACTGGAAGGGGAGCAAGCCCTTACATAAACTTTCATGTTTTACTTATTTATTAATTATTTTTTATTTCTGATTCATGTCTAGAACAACTTGACACATCTCCTGCTGACCTGCTATCTCCACCTAAATACCCCCCTAAAAAAAGACAAAAACCTGTTAAACCCGTGGCGTGAAATAACGCATGAAAAGCCTAACATGCATTATCATGACACGTGGAATGTCCCCTAAAATGTTGTGCTCTTTATACGCCTTCCCTTGAGATCAGATTGGCTCTTCTGCAGACATAAAGAGTGGCTTCATCTGCTGGAGTGATGTGCACATACTGCACACAACAAGGCTTAATGGATGCTCTGGGTAAGACATGCATTATGCATATGGTTTTGTTCAATTGAGGACCATGTGACCTGGGAGGATTTTTGCAGTGCACAGTAAGAAATGACTAAATAGAATTTATGTTTTCAGTGTTGTACCTTTAAGGCACCCAATATTTAGAGCATAATTTATTTCCCCTTTCCTTTGAATTGGCCAATTGCTACTCCCTTGTTCTGCATAGTCTTGTTTTGTTCCACTGTAGCCTACCAGTGGGAACCAGCAAGTATTTCATTAGTACCTGATACAACTAAATTCCACTGTAAATTCAGGCTGTTACCAGTTAGTCAGTGCAAAAACGTAGACCGCTGTTCGTGTCCCCGTGTGAAACCAAGTAAACGTTGACTTATTTACTGCAGTTTTGTCACGTAGCCTACTTAACGGCAGTTACGTAACCCACATACTTTATCAAAACCATGATCTTTTTCTAAACCTAGACAAGTAGTTTTGTTGCATAAGTAAACCTAAAAACGAAATAATAAATAATTTTGTATTTTTTTTAAACAATAATAATAAATTAAATAATTAATCATGTTTACTGATTATTAGTAATGCTAAAATCTCAGTTATTTTATCATTAGTTTTTTGTAAAATGAAAAAATTAGTTTATAAATGATATATTGTGTTGTAGCTGATAAGAAACGCTAACAATTACATTCTGAATACATTAGTTAACTATTTATTATTATTTTATTGTTACACAAACATTATAACATATATATATATATATATATATGTTTATATGCTATATTAAATATTTGTAAATATTACCAAATTATTTGTAAACCTTTAAGAAATTATTTATAAAACATCTATAAGCCTTACATAGATAGATGGACCAGAAACCAATTATTAACCATTGACAAAGTATTAACTATCTATCTAAATAATGTTTATAGATGCTTTACAAAGTATTTATTAACCATATAACAATGTATTATAATTATCAGTTGCAACTTTTTAATAGCCAGCCAAATAATGTTTATAGATGGTTTACAAACCAATTATTAACCATTAACAAAGTGTCACAAATATCTATCTATGTAATATTTATAGATGTTTTACATCTATACATTTAACAATTTCTTTAAGGTTTACAAATAATATCTTAATCATTAACAAATACTTATATATATATATATATATACTGTATATATAGTGTATAAAATGTTATAATGTGTGCAACAATAAACTGTTAAAATAACAAATTATTGCATTACTACTAATAAGTAAATATAAATTACCATTTCTTTGTTTAACATTAAAATAATGTTTTAACTAACTTTAATTAGCGATCAATTTACTATTTATAAATGATGGTTATTATAAAGTGTTATAATTTTAATTATAATTAAAGTTTTTTTTACCAGTCATGCAGGCTGTAATATCAACTGTTCCCCCCTTTTTACTCTTTAATTACAATGTAAGTATTTTATTAATTCCTGATTCATACAACTACATTACACTGTAAATTACAGGCTGAATTATAAAGTGTCTCTCTTGAAGCATTTTAGTAATTTGTTCTCCGTCACTGGTTTAATACTGTTCACTTGCTATTTCCCAATTATTCCCGATCATGATTCAGCATTTGGCTTTTCTCTCAAAAAGGAAAGGGGAAAAAAAAATGTTGAAGGATAAGTACAACTAAATTGGAGCTGGCCATAATAAGCTGCAATCGCCTGGAATCACTGAGCAAAAAGCCTCACCCTGCCACTGGATGAGTAGGTGATGATGGCTTTTCTATTGCAATTTGATCTACCTGTGATTGAGTGGAGTGCACCATAAAGATTGGGGATTTCGGCTGATTCATTCCCCAACAGCCAGCGTCCTTGAAAACATCTGTCAGCGCTGCCAAGGTTGGATCGGCTCCCAGAAAAAAAAACATGCTGCAGAGTGATGAGGTCCACGGTGAATTCTGGGGGAATTACAGGAGCTGAAAATTCAAGAGAAGTTGCGACTTGTAGCTGGAAGTTTGCCAGTTGTAATCCCAGTTGAAATGTATCCGTTGGAGAGGTGAATGAAGGCTCCTCTTTCCTGTTGTGTACAGTTTAAGGTGCCCTGGAGAATGGCAATTAACCCCCAACTGCTCCAATGGACCCACTCAGTGGCAAAGATGCAGATAGTGTCACCTGGACCAAAGGCTTTAAAGGGACAGTTTGGTTTGGGGGAATGTTACTTTTTCCTCTTACTATGCCAAAGAAGAATATTTAGAATTTCTAATATGTTTTCTTGCAGTTTGAATGTATATTGATGCAACAGTCCAAAAGTTAAAATGTATTGAAAAAAGATAGATGCAAGGTGTATTTCCACACTGCTGTCTGTAATGCAAACTGATATTCTCCAAGATTCAATCGATGAATGAGATTCAACTCCATCCCACAAAAAAGCCCTTGGTGAGTGGAAGTCATTCATTGAGTGAGTCTTTTTATTGGGGTTTGTCTGCCTTTTTCTTTCGGACTCTTGTCTGATGAATTTGTTTCAGAAAAGTTTAGTTAAATGTTGGCCACATGTTTGTTGGTGTCGTTTTAAAAGTTGTTCCTCTGGGATACTTTGCAAAGTAGCAGCAGGAATGTTGTTGTTTTTTATATTGTTACATGCACTTTTTGAGAGTAGTGTTATGTTCTGGTAAACAAAACGTGGACCCAAAAGCAGCACACACTAGTCAAGTTTAAAGTTGTAACAATATAAGAATTTATTAATAATAATAAATTTGAACGGTGGACAGGACTGGGGTTCTCAGAGTCCGACGTGGCTAGGATTAAGACTAAAAGTCTTAAAGGGAGCGAGGAGCATGGGGAATGGGGTTCCAATGATCCTCCAGATGGTGATTCCAGTCCACTTGTGATCCGAGGGGAAGCAATGATGTTGGAGAGTGAGCAGGTAGGTACAGCAGGAAGCGGAGGCAGCTGGCAGGTAAGTATACCACTAGGAGAAAAAGGACAAAAACTGGATGAGCACAAAAAGGTACAAAGTGAGCAGAGACAAAGTCAAAACTAGCGAGCAAGGTAAGAGAGCCTGAATGCGTTACTACCACTGTGGCGACGAAAACGATCTGGCGATGAATGGCAGGAAGACCAGGGTTGAGATACTGCAGAGTGTGTCTTGATTGAGTGATTGGTGTCAGCTGCTCCAGCAACCACCGCCCAGGAGAGGGAGGAGGAGATGGCCACACCTCCTTACAGACAGACAGACCAGACTGACAGGGTAAAACACACAGGAGACAAAAGGACAGGGAAACAGAGGAAACACAGGGAAACTACTAGACTGCCCAGGTGATAACATGACAAGTAGCAACTGGAATGTAATGCTATTGTTATGCTGTTAGAGTAACTGGAATATTCACTTTTTGACAGTGGCAATGTTGCGCAGTTCTCTGTAAGAATATCTGGAATACGCACTTTTTGACAGTGGCAATGTTATACAGTACTCTGTTAGAATAGCTGGAAAATGCACTTTTTGATAGTGGCAGCTGGAATGTTATGTATTTTGTCCTGAATTGTTTTAATAAAAAATGCTAAAAATAAGAATGCTTCTGGTGGCTTAATTTAAGACAAAATTGCTTGTTTGTAGTATGTTTTTTGAAGAAATTGTGTCTTATTTTCAGCAATGTTTGCTAATTATTATTCTTAGACTTGAGGTATAAATTCTTAAAGTCAGCTCAATCAAGAAAACACAATATTAATTTTAAGTAAACATTTCTTACATAACAGTTTCTTTGCTTGTAATAAGCAACATTTTGGCCTATTTTTCTAGTTTGAAGCCACATTACAGTCCTAAAGTGTCTAGATTTATAGTCTAGTTTTAAAAATTCTAGCCAAGCAAAATTTGCTTAAGATTTCTTAAATTTAAGAATATTTTGCTTATTTCTCGTAGGGCTGTTTTTGCAGTGTAATAATTTCCAAAATTCACAATATATTTTATCTAACGAAACATTCTGCTTCAATCCATATTTTTTGGCGTTTAGCCTTTCACTGAGGTCAAAAAACTGCTCTCCCGCTTGCTGCACACAAAGAGAGGCACACACTGACGAGTTATAGATCAGCTACACAGTCTCAAAAAACATGAAGATTCCTTTAAAGAAGGATATGTGGAAAATAAATTTTAGCCTATTTTAGTACAATTCAAATTGGGCTTAGAGGGAATTATTTTCACCAGACATCTTGACCAGTGTGTGTGTGTCTATTTTTCTCTCTCTCTCTCTCCTGGCAGGAAAATCAAAAGGGTTGGCAAGGATGGGATGCATATTATATAATTTATCAGAATCAGCTAATTTATATCATATATAACATATCCTTTAGTCTTATACTGTTTTTGTATATTATCAGTGTGTTAGAGACCACCGATCAAACTATTTAGAGTGACTATCGGCCGATAACGATCGGTGGCCGATTGATCGGAGCACCCTTAAAATTTATAGGAACAAGTTATCATCTTGCAGTATGACGATTTCTCGTTTGTTCCGACAAGTCGTGTACTTCATCTAACCCGTTTGCGCAATTCATGGATGCTGTTCCTGGAGAGTAGTGTTGACTATTCCCACCATTCATACAGTAAACTTGTAGCAGCCTCTCGTCCATGCCTGAATTGCACTGGATGTGCGTTGTGGAGGTCAGCATAGTTGAGGGTCAAAATTCAAGTATAGTTGCATAACATGGTGAAAAATAAGGCTCGCCAGCTTCCCGAGGACACCGCTGCTTAAATTAAATTTGACCTGATGATGCCACTGGATGAAAGTGAGGGAGTTCATCCTGTGGGTGTAACTGGACTCAAGTGCAAAGAACGCATAATTTCACGCGTAATTTCTGACTTCCAAAATCTTGACTACTTTACCGTTACTTGTCATTGTTCAAGTCAACACAAAATGAGAAAATCTAAATGGACAGGCAAACACTAAGTTAATTGGACACCGACAAAAAAAGGGCACTAGACTGACTAAATAACGCTCTTAACAAAGCAGAACACAATGGAGTAAAGGCAGCTTGGCCTACCCCTTTAGGAGACTAGTGGCATGTCCTGAGTCTATTAACTCCAATGGAGGAAGTGAACGTGAACACAGATTATGACTGATTCTTTCGCCCCATAGTCACCAAAATAAATATTGGACGCATTTTTCACGAGCCACATATCTTCCCGCACATGCTGACACTAAAATGGCATTTTTCAGACGGACAAATCAGGAGAAAATTAACTTTGTTTAAGACCTTTCTCTGCCTCAGCAAAACTGGCAACTAAAGTTCGCGAATGCCCGAGCTAACTAATTTTTTGTCATGCAAAATATGACTGTTAGCTATGTAAATATCTAATGTTAGCAAAAGACAATATAAATACATTGTGCAAATATAACTCAATCTGCTTTCATCCATCCACACAACGTTCACAACACTACCAAACAAAGTGGGTTGATGAGGGGAGGGCGGGGGGGAGGGCAAAAACGTCATGACCACGCCCACTTAGGAGACAGGAAGTGTATACCATTTCAAAGCACTGGCGGAGCTTGTAATGTGTTATCTTTATTTTAAAGCATCTCTTTCGTGACATTGGGGAACATGAATATCTGTGCCATATTTAGTGGCAATGCATCCAATTGTTGTTGAGATATTTATTTTGAACCAACAAAGGCCAACCTGCTGGAGGTGCTTTGGTGGATCCCCAGAGTCATTAGGAGCTATTGTCAGTGAACCATGAATGTCTGTACCAAGATCTTTGATACAGACATCGGTACCAAATTTTGTGCTAATCCAACTAATAAATCTGGAGATAATTCACTGAATAAATGAAAAAACTCAGCCTGCTGGTGGTGCAAGTCATATGTCCATCCTCTGGGGAACATGACCTGTTTCATGGCAATCAATCCTAATATTGGATTTGTCAGACTATTAAATAACAAAGTAGTGAATTAACCATCATTGCCTTCCCAACGCTAACATGGCTTAAAATATCCTCATCTACTAACAATACATTGTAGGGGACTCGGTCCTATCATTCAACAGAAAGCCCCTCCAAATGCAGAAAGAGTATAGAAGCAAAGAGACAAAACTCCGATGCTTTTTTGACAACAGCCATTACCGCCATTTTGGACTGAAAACGCTTATTATATCTATAATATTTTATTGTTCAACACAGGCCATTTCGGTAGAATACGACAATAAAACAGAAATATTTTTGTTTTACTTCTGTACGGGACTTTGTAGGCGGACGTTTTACTGGCGTCCGGTAGTCGCTTTCAGTCCAAAATGGCGGAAGCGTAGCTCTGCTGCTAGGCGCTGACGTTGCAATGGAACAAACAATTGACTTTCACTTCTTATCAATATGCAGATGCAGACACATTAAAGACAGCCTAAAACACGAAATGTCTCACTCTGTGCAAGAACATGAAATTGACAAATTTGTTGACCTTCAAGATGGGAAGCGTTTCTCGCCACCTCTGTTTGAGTTAGATTCAATGTCGGCGTCATATGTTTCCGACTGTGCAGCTGCTTGAAAATAGCTGAACAGCCACCCACCGTGAAAGCAGCAATTTTTGGATATTTTCCCAGCTACGGTGTCATAATCAATTACCAGCGATGTGAATGCTTGTCACACGCAGTCAAATTGCTGCTGACACATTGACAGCTTATCTACCAGCACCAACAACAATTTTATCACATCTCTGCCCCTCCCAATTACTCCTTTTAGGAACGGCCCCCACTCCCTGTAATCACAAGGTGATTAGAAAGTACACTGTCATTTATACTGAATGGAATCACACTGGCCGCTGCTCATCTGACACCCTCCATTTCCCCAAATCCAGCAGCCTCTTACCTTTATTCAGTCAAGGTTGTTACATTTCACGCCTCAACATTTGTACACATAATACAATTCAACGCACCAAAATGTTTTATTTTAGTAACTTTTGGCAGCCTTTAATGAAGTAATAATTCATAATTTCTGTCAAGGCACTGAATCTGACAGTGTCATCTATCAGTGTACATAGTTCAGCCATAAAACAATGTGTATGTATGTGTGTGAGACAGTTGTCTCCCACATCTATGGATGCTATGTTGTGAACAGCTCTACTGCCTGTGTATGGTATGCCATTTCGTTCATTATGAAATAAACAAATATGCCTATGAAATACATCCTGAAATAGATAAATGAAGCAATAAATATATAAATAAATATAAATATATAAATGAGTAAAGTTCAATAAATAAATAAATATGCCTATGAAATACATAATTATGGCTATGAAATAAATCCTGAAATAAATAAATGAAGCAATACACATATAAATAAATGTAAATATAAATATGTAAATGAGTCAGTATAGTTTAATAAATAAATACAAAAATATGCCTATGAAATACATAAATATGCCTATGAAATAAATAAATTAAGCAATATATATATATATATATATATATACAGTATATATCTTGAATGAGCAGTTTTTTTATTTGTAACTTTGTTTAATAATATATCAAATTACAATTATTTCTTTGACGACATTTATAATCCCTTTTCCACAGCTTAAATAAGCTTTATTTAGCTTAAATAAAATAACCTTTTCAAATTCCTTTAATTCAGAATCAGATCAACTTTATTATCCCACATGGGGAAATTCATTTGGTCCACTGCTCAAAACATGAGGTCACCATAAAGTGATTTGATTACTAATAGTAAGTATCTGACACTGATTTCTGCAACATTTTGAAAATAATAGGTGAAAAATGGATTAAAAATAGCCCCCAAAAAATTGCATTGAAAATAAAAGATTCAGTGGGCTCATTTCTAAATTATTATGGAATGTAATTTCTTCTCTACCCAGAATTTTCCGACATTTCTTCCCCTTCATATTCATGCATTCCCAGGCGCTATATGCCCTACTTAACATTGCTGGTGAAGAGCCTCATTAGTGAAATTAGACATGATTAACTCCCCATCCAGTTCTTTCATCAAAGCAGCCTTCCCTCAATTTGGTAAAATTTCCTCTCCACTCCACAAAAAAAAGTTTCTGGCATTTTCAACATCTGTGTTCTGTGCAGCTTCGCAATCAAGGCTGCCTCCTCTGCACCGGCGGAACGGGGAAGGGGCGGAAAACAGAAACAAAAACCCCAAAACAGAGAAACTGGGACAAGCAGACAGACGCACAGTGAGGGAGACATTCGTCCCGTATCTATTTGAAAAGCTCTGATGAAATGATTGCTGATATGCTAGTAGAACTCAACTGGGAATGTTATTGATTTCACAGCTGGTGTCGGAACTCACGGAAATGGAATGGCTCGGTGATGCAATGAGATGAAAAGCTGCTCCGTGAACCTTTTACTACTGAGCTGCATCATAACCATGAAAATATGAGACATTTCTATAAATAGCATTTTTCTAAATTTATTTTAAAAAGTTATGAAATGTTTAAAATGTAAGATTGGGAGCATTTCGATTGCCTCCGCACGGCTCTCGACATGGCGACAGCTGGGCCGACGGCTCGCAGCTAACGGTGCTAACAGTGAAAACAACTGCTGACAGAGCTAACAGTGTTAACCTGGGGGGGGGGGGATTCTGAGGGCGGGTGCTACGC
>CAKAKR010032633.1:78906-92438 GCA_916700685.1 Adelosebastes latens | reverse complement strand
CCTCTCCTTTCCTCTCCTCCTCTCCTCTCCTCTCTTCTCCTCTCCTCTCCTCTCCTTTCCTCTCCTTTCCTCTCCTTTCCTCTCCTCTCCTCTCAGGCTTGTAAGTGTCTGGGTGGAAATCAAAGTGCATTAAACATTAAATATGCTGTCAAGAGGCAGAAGTCTCTCCATGCTGATGATGACGGGGAAAGTAGGGCAGTGAGGGAAGAGGTATGGATGGAGAGGAGGAGGAGAAGGAGAATGGACACGGATATGCAAAGATGGAGGGAAAGACAGATGGAGACAGAGACACTGAAGAAGCTGTGAGAGAGACACAAGAGCACATAAATAATCACACATATTGGATTTGGAAAACATCTTGGTGTGAGGAGCGTGTGTGTGTGTGTGTGTGTGTGTCTGTGGTTAGGTGTGAGACGGACGAGACGTGCCTGGACAGTGTGTATCCTAACCTGCCTCGTGTGGCAGAAATCAGATCCCTGAACCACACACAGCAACGCACACTGAACAGATTAAACCTGCTGGCCAGTTTCACAATATAAAGTTGGTAAATATGTCTCTATTTCTGCTTTTACTGTAGGAGTTTTTGTGTGTCTGCGAGTGAGAGACAGAAATGAAACACATTTAATTCCAGACTACACACTAGCTCTCTTTCCCTATCCTTCTCTCTTCTCATTTTGTCCATAACAAACCGTTTCAACAATATGAGGCGTGCTACAGAATTGATGCTAGTTGTACTACAAGAAATAGTAAAAATGTATGACCAGCAAGAAAGAGAGAGAGAGAGACAGAGAGATTGACTCAGCTGAAAGGTTAAAGCAGGCCTCACTCTCTCTTGTTACTATGCAGACTAGCAAGATAGAGCAGTCCCCCGCTGCCACAGGCCATACTCTCTCAAATTCAAAGTCAAATTTGCTTTAATGGCAAACCAGGAAGAAACCAGTGTTGCCAGAGCAGCAGAGCAGTACAATATATTTGCTACAGACCAATATTTTCACATTAAAATCCCTTCCACCGTGTGTGTGTGTGTGTGTGAGGGTGTGTGTTCAGCACCAGGAGAGCTGGTGTGTGCTGCGGTTTAGTACTGATTCTGCTCCTGAACGCAAACCTGTCACCCTACGATGAGTGTTAGCAGAGTTTTATACGTGAGTAATTAATTGTAGCCTCATTTACGCAGCTAAACATAATGATATAATAAATAACAAGCCCAAATGATAAAACTGATGGATGCTATGTAAACTGTTATTCTGACTTGGGAGCATTCACACGTTATTACAAGTTGGTTACCCCCATTGCTAGCCTTGTAGTCACACCAGACATAAGGGAAATTATGCCTAAATTTACTATTTGTATCTTGGGTCGAGCATATTGTGCATATTTTTTGAGGTTCATTCATAACAAGTGAAAATAACAAACCGTATATAACTCCTTTACAATTAGCTGAATAGATTGTGTTTGTGTCTGTCTGTGTTGATATTATTTTGATGATTGCAGTCATTTTGCTACAAGTTTGTTGATACCTCTGTACTTCTTTTTGACAGTTAAGCGGTCGGTCTGTACAACATGACATGAACACGACATAAGCTCAGCTTAGAACAATCAATGGAGACAGGAAAACAAGACTAAGGCTGTATTCGAAACCGCATACTGCATACTACTGACGAACGCAGTATGCAGTATGACAGTACATACTGCATACTGCGTTCCTCAGTAGTATGCAGTATGTGGCAGTTAAAGCGATGTATTTGCAGTATGCTAGACAAGGCTTTAGCCTTTAAACCAGCTCTTAAAGCACTGGACAAAAAAAAAAACTCGTACCACTATTACAATATTATCAAAAAATACAACTTTGATTTTGTTGTTTATATTATGTTTGTTTACTTTTAAAGATACTGCATGTTTAAACTATTAATTCAAACAGCTCATAATGAAGTGAGACAAACAGGATCATCAACGAGGAAATATAAAACATTCATCCACAACATTTACTAGTTACTCAAACTGCTTTTTCAGTTACAGCAACCAAACAGTGGACTGATCTCCCTCCAGATATTAGATGAATGTTAAAAAGGGTCATGTTGTCTCAGCAGGTATCTCTCTGCCCCGTCAGAGGCTGCTCTTCCCTCTCCTCTTCCCTCGCCACTCTGCTGCTCTGTAGCCGCTCTGTGAGCGTCACTGGCCGGCTCTCCAGCGAGCTACGCCCGCGGGCGATTGTGGAGCTTTTTAACTCCAAAAAGGCAGATAAACACAGGTTCCTGTTCATTTATATGGACATCTGTGTTGTGATGTTTACACAAACTACCCGTCAACAAGGAAATAAAAGCCTCTCGTCTACGAGACCGGAGTGAGCTCCAGCAGCTCATAGCGGGGTCTCTGAGCGTGACTACCCGGCTGGAGAGGCAGCGACCCCGGCAGGCGCTCGCTGGCTGTCACAGCATTTTATGGAGCTTCTAAACTCCGACAACGGTGGAGCAAAAGTTCGATTCGCCACCTAACTTCGTAAAACTGCCAATATTAATAATCTACACAGTTGATTTCTCGCCTCAAAAACTTTCAGAAGTGAATTTAGTGTTGAAATGGCTACAAAAAACGTAAAAAACGAGCAGCTTTTCGCTGCTGTTTTTGTACCCGTAGCCTGTGCTGTTCCGGCGCTTTGCATTGTGGGATACAGTAGGCGAGATAGACTGGTCCGATGCATACTGGAGAATTTTTCCAAATCAGTACGACATCCGGGTATTTTTGGCATACTGTAGATTTTGCTTTTGTTCGCATACTGCATACTACATACTACATTTTGGCCAAATCAGTACGTACTACTAGTATAGTATGCGGTTTTGAATACAGCCTAAGAGTGTGTTCCAATCCACGTACTTCCAGAAGTACACTTCAATGTAGTGCACTGTGTGCACTCTGTACTCACTTGAGTAGTGCGTAAATTTCAACGGGGTAGGGTCGTCTCAAATCGAATACTCTGCGGCGCACTGACCGGAAATGACGATCGCAACATTTGACCGCGGCTCACTACCCGCCAAAATATCTTCTGAAAAAAATGAAAGCAGAGTGGAAATTACGTTTCCAACGTCGTAGCCTACGCCTACGATGTGTCCTCCTGTCGGCTGAAAATGTACCGGTATGTTTACGTATTGTATTGTTTTTTTCTGTTAGCAACGTCTGTTTGAATAGTTGTCGTGGCTCCGCCCCTTCCGCTACGTAGCCAAGATGGAGGCAAATGAGTGTGGAAAGTGTCCAGCGTTCCACACTCAACGATCTGACCGTTTTGAGTACAACATCCGGGTACTTTGAGTGCACTGCATTTGCCGTACTACCCAATTGGAACGCACTATGCACTCAAAATAATGAGTATGTAGTACAGAAGTATGCGGATTGGAACACACCCTAAAAGAGTCTACAGCCATGCTAGTGGCTCTTTGAGGCTGTACAGCAGTGCTGTCAGCATGCTAACATGCTCACAATAATAATGCTAACATGATGATGTTAAGCAGGTATAATATTAACCATGTATGTTCACCATCTTAGTTAGCGTTTGCTAATTAGCATGAAACACTACAGAGGCTGATGAGAAAGTCCTTATTTTTGGTCATAAACCAAAGTATTGGACGAACAGAAATTTTGTCCTGATGATGGGGCTAGATGAAAGGTCAGCAGATCGAAGGCGAGATATTTCAATAAAAAACTAAAATATCCTCCTCGTGGTGGCGCAAGAGGAAAAGTCAGGGGATCCAGTAACATGTAGAATTGTACCAAACAAGCCTCTGTGGTTTTGTGTTTTTTTTGGAGCTGACTAACAGCGGGTGAGAAGTCTTGTCTTTATGAAGTTGCTGGCTAACATCTGTATAATCTGTATATTGGCTGTGTGGGACAAATAAACGCAAAACACCAGTGGTCAAAATATGCTTTCTGTTCAGTCTAAACACACCTTAAAGGAACAGTGCGCAGGATCTGCCGGTATCTAGCGGTGAGATTGCAGAGCGTATAGGATTGCTACGGTGGTTGACGCAAAAACGCGAATGGCCCTTTCTAGAGCCAGTTGTTGTAAGAGTAGAGTGTGCAGTGTGTGTGTACGTGGGAAGTGAGTGGTGAAGCAAGAGAGAGAGAGCGGCTGCGAGGGGGGTGAGCAATGTTATCGACTCCGACCCAAGCAGGAAAAGTTAACCGTGTTTGGTTTGTCCGTTCTGGGCTACTGTTGAAACATGGCGGTGCAACGTGGCGGACTCCGTGAAGAGGACCCTCTCCCTATGAAGATATAAACGGCTCATTCTAAGGTACCTTATTTTCATGTGATTATACACTAAAGAAAACATACTTATTAATATTATATTCCATTTCTGCCAATAGTTCCCCCTAAATGTTACACACTGTTCCTTTAAGGGCTTTTTCAAACTTTATGCTTTAACTTTTATGCTTTTTAATGATAACAAGACCAGGAGTAAGATTTAAAGTTTGGACCGCTGATGAGAGAATGCACACAAAATAAACAGCTGTTGGTTTTATTGGCACTTTTAGGAGCAGTCACGTTCACTTCTTGACCAACAACTTGCGTACAGAGGGGATTTATCAGAGCTTTCTGCTGCTGCTGGAGATATGATTGATGAAAGCAGTAAGACTGAACAACCAGTGAGCTAAATCGAGGCAAAAAATCTGCTTAGATCTGGCTGATAATTCCCTGTGGGTTCATGTAATCTGTGAGCGACCCCCCTCACGTTACACAGTCATTTGATTTCTTGTAAATGTAAAACATATTGATTGGTGGAGGTTTAAAGATGTGACATTTTGCCATGCTGCCTACACCCGCTCATGTGTTCGAAGCATCTTGTCCATCATTACTGTATGTCTTCATGTACAGTGCCTTTTTACTGTGTTTGGCTGCTTTCTCGTTATTCAGTCATTATATATGATATATGGTCCACCCTTACTGTATTTATCTGTATATATATCAGACATATTCTTCATTTGTATGACGAGGCTTTGTTTGATTTTGTTAATATCTCTGCCATATATGTTGTGAAGTACACCAGCGTATGTGCATGTCGGTGGTCAGATGGCTGTCTGCTGTTGTCCCCTCAGTGTCATCAAGTGCAACTTTTAACAGAAGGCGATGGTCAGTTTGTTATGCCGCTTGTTGTTCTTGTTGAATCCTCATGGTGTGTCAGAGACCTCTGCCATAGTGTCTAAGCCTAAAGGTCTTTATTCTCGAACCCATTTGGATGGTTAAAGCCTCAAAATAACACATATTCTATGCTTGTCTCAGTTGGACGGGAGTGTGTGTGTGTGGTTCCACCGCAAATTGACCGACTCTCCATTAACTGCTTAGTTGCCGGGCAAGTTGGGGAGAATTACAACATATAAGTACTGCACTTATTTATATTTTAGTCTTTTATTTTCTGAAAATAGGAAGAGATTGGCTTCTGTCAGTGGCTGGTTTGCCAAGAGCTCTACATCAAAGTGCGTGGGATTAGATACTTAATACTTCAGTTTTTTATTTGTTTTTTGCTGTGTTGTGGCATTTATGTCAGCATTTGCTTTTAGCAATACATGACAGCATCAATATCTGCACTGTATATAGCACTAACCACGAAACAAAATAAAATATAGGAAAAAGTAATGGTAGCACAGCTTTCTAAAGAAAGTTGCTGAAACAATTAGTCGACCAGTCGACCAGTCAACCAGTCGATATACAGAAAAACAATCTGCCAATATTTTGACAGACGATTAATCATCATTGTCACCTTAAAAGTCAAAAATACCAGACGTTCTCTGGCTTCAGCCCCCCAATATCAATACTTATAGTATACTTATCTTTGGGCTTTGGGAAACTACAAACGGCATTCCTCACTTCCCTCCGAAATCCCACGAGCCAAACAATTAATGACAATCAATCAACAATGAAAATAATCATCAGCTGCAGCCCTAAATAAAATTATAGAGGCACAACCAAGATATCAATATTTGATTTAGTCTTGTGGTATGGGATGCCACCGCATGTTTGGTTTACCCTCAAGTATTAGGTCCAAAAAAAGAGACTGGTTGCTAGGTAAAATAAATGATCATTATATATATTTCTCTGTACCGCTGCAATACAGTCAGGGACTTATATCAGCATTTGTGTCATTCAAGACAGACATAGTGGATGAAAGTGCATGAAATATTTAAAACGAATCATCAAACAAGCTGAAAGGTGTTGACAGTTACCGCCATGTGTCAATGGATAGCTACTATTGTCACTACTGCTAGTGCCAACAGATGACTACTAGAACAGACTGTTTGAACCAGTTTTGATAAATGTCCAACACAACACATTGTTTTCCATGAATGTGACCGACACAAACTGTCTCAACACCATCTGAACACTGCCTACTGCCACGATCGGGATCAATCCAAGTTAGCACCATATTGACTGCCTTGAATCTTGATACACTCTACGATGAAGCGAGGAAACTCTGTTGTCACTGACATTCAATATCAGTCTGTGTGTGTACACACAGAGATATTCAGCTCCTCAGGGTTATTGCTGCCGTTTGAGAGCAAGAAGGAAGATAATAGCCCTTTTGAAAGCTGCATAAAAATAGCAAAACTTTGGTGGGCATCCAAGTGTGAGCATTGGTCTACAGAGGACTCAAACTCTCCCTGCAACCACGATGGAGTCCCGCACAGACAGCCGAAGAGTGTTTTCTCAGCTTACTCAGTCATTTTTTTTCGACAGTGTGGTGAATGAAATATCTAATGTCCGAAATAGAGATGAAGGATGAATGAAGATCTCAGATGTTGATTTACCAAATGATTATGCTGGTAACTTGACTGACAAGAACAAATGTTGAGATTCACTGTAAAACACAACAACGCCAAACAATGGTAGCATGTCTATAAAAGCGCCTATAGACTGTGTTCATCAAAGTCTTGGTCACAATCTGTGTCAGACTGTCAATTTTGAGAAACCTCGGTTTGTGTGATGGATATTTGGTACTTGGTATTGTTATGACCATAGACTGTATATAAAGATGGACGACACGTCTCCACTTCCTACCACTGTACAAAAGTGAAGCCAAAATATCCAGGATACGGGAGTTGCCATCTTGAGATTTTGACGTCATTTGGAGCCAGACCCTGCGCAGTCCTTATTGGGGGGCTGGAGCTGCGGTATCAAGGTCCCGCCCACACACCCGCCCTAGCCAATCACAAACGAAGCAAAGCTGCGGCTTGCTAGCGTGAGCCACCTAGCACCACGGTAGCTGTTTGTAACTAAAAGACACAACAACTAACCATAATATCTCTATAACTACATTTATGATCAAATTGACACATGTTCTAATACACAGACTGGTGACGTATTATGGAAAGTTAAAGTTACATCTCCTCTCTCGTAATTCCAGAGCCTCTGGCTGCCCGACTACTTCACTCAGAGCAGCTGTCAATCACAGCTGTCAATCATGACATTTCACCCCCTTTTTATAGCATCAAATAACTAATTAAAACCAAACTTATCAGAAAAATGAACATGAACATGAATGAACAATGAACATACTTCAGCGTGATAAGAACTACCTAAAATAACAGAAACATCTTTGGGAACAATTTATTTGACTTTTTAGTTTCGTTCTTCATATCCCATCCGCTAACATGGGAGGCGGGCTTTATGACCTATACTGCAGCCAGCCACCAGGGGGCGATTGAGATGCTTTGGTTTCACTTTTGGGGAGCTGTCATGTCGTCCATAATTACAGTCTATGGTTACGACCTAAATAGAAAAAACAAACAAAAAAAAAACGCCATATACTGCCGGCACCTCTATGCATCAAAAAACTCAAAAGAGGAAGAGGAGGAGATTGTGCAGCCAGTTGAAGTAAGGGAGAAGAGGGCGACATAAAATTCCTGTTTTTAAAAGGGAGTTTGTGGTAAATGTTTAGCACTAGCATTATTTAGCTCGCCAGTGTGTTTACTGCATCACTTTAAGCTTTATTCTGTTTGTAGACACGGGTCACATTGTGAGTTCTACATTTCTGACACTGCCTGAGTTTTGGGTCAACAAAGCTTTAAATTGGCCAATAGTGGATTTGTCTAACGGCATGATCTAAGACCACCTCCTTTTTGATTGACACATTTTTCTCAGGGGTGTCAACTTTTGCCTGGGACAGCCCAGAATCACACAGTGTAAGGGGGATTTTTATCCTCTCAGATGGTTTCATTTGAATAGCCTAATATTTAGAGGCTTGAAATGGTAAAACTACAGCATTTCAGAAGAAAATTCTTAAAAATAATTTTGTATCAGAATTTATTTTTTTCTAATTTCCTTCCCGTGCAACCCACCAGATTTATCTCACAAGCTCTTGCGTGAGCCGCACGATGGCATTCTCGGGTTTGAGATTCACAAAACTCTTGGAAAAGCATGTGCTAAGTGACACTCATCTTGTATGTCTTGACTGGCTGCAGGGACATCGAAGCACAATCCACTCAACAAATCAATATTACAGGCAGGTTTTCTGAGCACAACAGGTGTAACAGACAGACCGGTCTCTGGGTTTTTTAGCGTTGCTGGCAGATTTAAGGAGCTCAGAATAGTGAGATATGAGTCGTGTTGTGTGGACGGAGACTTTTGTGGAGTGTTGTTCTGCACAAGGACTTCAGCGTAGAAATTCAAATGTCTGTCCCTTTCTGCTAGACATCTTATCTCACACAGTTTAATTCCAAGAGACGGCGTATAGTCTTCTACACCAGAGCCTCATTCATTCAGATCCACAGTAAACAGAGCGATACAGTAAGACTGTTTTATGTAAGACATCCTCCCTGACACATATGTGGTTGGGGGTTGGGGGGGTAAATCTAAAGAGGGAGTTCATGAGCCTACACTAGCTTTAGGCCCCAAAATGCTCTTTGGTTTGTCCCAGATTATGATAACCTATACAGCAGCGATGAATCCCGCTGCACAGAATTGGACTAAAAATCACCGAACGGGATCGTGTAAAAAATCAAAAGCCTCATAGTGAAGGGACTGCAGAGGACATAAATAATACCCTGTACAGAACACGCTGTTACATTGAATCGCAGACACTCTCATTGATGCCGATCAGGCTGGTTTTTATTAATGCGATCCGTCCACAGCCGACACCTGAACATCTATCTAGTCATGATCAGGTCATGTTTACCCTGCAACATGCACATCTGGATTCATTATTGATGCTGTGTTGGTGCCGCTGCATGTGGAAAGGGTGGGTTTTTTGACGCACGGGGAGTCGCCTCTGAAAACACACTCACACACACACACACACATTTACGCACACATCTCAAAACCCTTTTATAATAAATTCTCGAGCTTGATTATATATTCACATCCGGAATTAAAAGAGGCAACCTTTTTTTTTTATGGCATCTGAAAAACAGCGTCTGAACATGCTTCAGGTGTGCTGCTACCCGCAGTAACGAGACTGCGATGCTGAGCCAATGCAGCGGCAACACACGCCCCTCCACACACACACACACACACACACACACACTCGTCGTCGACGGACACACACATCCGAGTCTGGAACCGCCAAATGAATGAGCAGTCAACACATCCTGCTGCTGTGAAAATGCATCTAGATGTTGCTGGATGGTCAAATGTGCAAACGCAGCCGTGTGACACATTTCAATGATGGGGGGGGGATGAGAGCGTGGCCGCGTGCGTGCGTGCGTGCGTGCAGCTGGGTAAAAATACATTGTGAGGTGGGCTCCTCTTCGATGCATGAACATGTATTATATGAATGAATAAGATCACACATTGCTCAGGTGTACATCATGAGAGGGATTTTTTTTTTTTAAGTAAGGTGGCACACATAGACTTGGTGGTGGTCTACTTACGCACTGCCTCCTTTTTAGGGTCTAGGGCACTGGCAGTCTGCTGGATCTGGCCTATTTTGTTCTGGAGGACCCAGACCCGCTGGTTGGTGCTGATGATGTCGTTCTCCAGCTCCTGAAATAAGGAGCAGGCGTGCCGGGCCAGGTCGGACAGCTGTCGCAAGGTCCGGGACAGAACCACGTTACTGATGGCACACAGGTCCTCGAACATCACACCTTCATCGTTGGGGATCTGGTGCCTGCACAGAAGCTGCGGCTCCACAATCCTTTTGGCGAATGGCATTATTTATTATGCACGCCAGAAATAAGAGTAAAGTGTAAATTCCCACCCGCCTAGAAGAAGAAAAAGGGGGAAAAAAAGGTAGGGAACAAGACAACATCCAGATCTATAAATCCACGAGAAACCCCTGATGAGGAGGTTCGTTTCTGGGCCGACCCGCGCGTTATTTCCCCGGATCCCCGGGCGTCAATCCAAAGTTCCCAGATTCTCCTTGAGATCCTCCATCCTGCTGCTGGTTTCTGGGGGATCACTCACACTCCCCGCTCTCACACACACGCACACACATGCACACACATGCAGGACACAGCTAAGCCCAGGTCAGTCAGTGGTGTGAGGATGCGTGTTGAGTCTGCGATCATGGGTTGCCTCCGTGCGTCAAACCAGCCACAAGCGTAAAGGAAACACCTCGAAAACCTGTCAAAATAAGAGCCGGGGTATATGGGAATTTTAAGCAGTGATGGAGAGGGGAGGTCTGCAAAATTGATGGAAAATACACAAAACATAGGCGTTGATAAATCCGTAAACGACACTATAAAGAATATATCGAAAAGGCCCACGTTTATATATACAAACATCATAATAGTTTTCAATTTATTTGATACATTTGGAATTTATTTATTTTATTTCATTTATTTTTATTTATTTATTTTTAAATGCATTTATTTATTCATTCCTTTATTTATGCACAAATTTCCCTTTGCAATTCACCCCTTATTTATTTCCCCAAACTTATCACCTTCATAGGATACATCATATGGAGGACGGAACCTGCCAAAATAAAAAAAGGAATGAATAAATAAATGAATGAATAAATAAATAAATGACTCGATAAATAAATAAATAAATGTGTCATTAAATGTAGCAAAAATAATATTAAAAATAAATGTGAATTGACATAAATTGATATTTCTGTTTTAATTTGCTTCTTTATTTATTTATCTTTGTATTAATTCCCTTATCTATTCACTTTTCTGTTTAATTTTCCCTTTTATTTATTTATGTATTTATTTTATAGATTTTGAAATTTATTTATCTTAATTTTGCATTTATTTTTATTTATTTATTTATTTTTGTATTTATTTATTTATTTTTAAATGCATTTATTTATTTATTCATTCCTTTATTTATGCACAAATTTTCCTTTGCATTTCAACCCTTATTTATTTCCCAAAACTTATTTATTTCTATTTTCTTTACTTTATACATTTCTTAATGCATTTCTGCCTCATTATGCAAATGAGGGGGCTGTCACTCAACGTGTGTCATAGGCTCAGAGTTTATGGGTTATGTGGGAAGGGTTACAACTTCAACACTTTTTGTACATATTGTCAAATATGTAGAAAAGTATCCACATTTGGTTGCAATCTAAAGTTGTAACCAGTAAGACTTAGCCCACATTTTTTACAATATATTTGACCCCATGCAATTATAATTTGAATCCAAGTAGGCCTATCCCAGACTAGTGCATTAAATGTGCAGCAAAGAGGGAGATTATATCACTGTTTACAGGAATGTCCTGTTCCTGGCAAAGCACCACCTGCTGGCATCAGAACACAGTGTGACTTCAGTTACTGAGTAACTTAGAAATTATTATAATTCTGGATTAATGACATATTACAAATCCTCGCTGCTGCTATTTATCATTATTATACAATTTAAGGTCAGTGGCTGCATATGATAGTTTTAAAATGGTGTTTTAAATGTGCTTGGCTTGCATGCTCAAAGCTGATCGACTGTTGCCCGACTGCAATATGTTTTGCTCTTCGTCAGCTACTGTTGTCGTCATTCGCTCATGGTTGGCAGAAGTTAGTACTCGGTGTGTAAATGTGTAATCTGTAAATATGAAACACCTTCCACAAATAAAAAAAAGATTTCTAAACTCACAAAAATATTTTGCAAATATAAAACAGATCTGCAAATACACAAATAATTCCACACATAAAAAAATATCTGTGAAAACATTAAATTAATTTATAAATGAATGAAAAGCATTTGTGAACCTAACCTAACATTTACAACTACAGTATATAAATATCGTTTCATACTCAGTCTGCACGACCGAAGCTTTTATTTTTTAGGGCTGTCCTTGCTTTTCCGGTCTTATTGTGGTTGTTTTTCTGTGGATTGACGCAGCTTGTCTCTATGGCCTGAACAGTGCAGGCTGAGAGGATGAGAGAGGAGACTGAGGTAAAACCCGGAGATGTGGAGGTGTGTGGACAGGGATGTTTCTCATCATGTCAGGACACACTAACAGAGAGGAGCATTTTATTGCAAGACAAGAATTTATTCAGACTTTGCTATTTGACCCTGGTGTGGGTGTCTGTCCGGTAACACTGAGGACTAAAATTGTGAGACAAAAGTCCATTCTAAATCATTTTCAATATCAAACTATTGCATATAAACAATGGAGGTTCATATGGATATCATTTGCTCATAGGAGCAGACAACCAAGCTCAACTTCTACTTAAGAATTTATTTCAGGTTGTTAAAAAAAGTCTAGTCACTAGTCTATAGACTTTAATTAGCCAGTTTGATCTGGAAACTGTAATGAACTTGTTATCAGCATTTAATCCCTGGGGAGCCCAGGCCTTCTTTACCGGCACAAAAAACATACTTAACATTGTTTTATCACCTTCATAGGATACTTCATATGGAGGACGGAACCTGCCCAAATAAAAAATGAATGAATAAATAAATAAATGACTCGATAAATAAATAAATAAATATGTCATTAAATGTAGCAAAAATAATATTAAAAATAAATGTAGCCCTTCATTTTTGATCAAATTTGACATAAATTGATATTTCTGTTTTAATTTGCTTCTTTATTTATTTATCTTTGTATTAATTCCCTTATTTATTTACTTTTCTGTTTAATTTTCCCTTTTATTTATTTATGTATTTATTTTATACATTTTGAAATTTATTTATCTTAATTTTGCATTTATTTTTATTTATTTTTTTATTTTTTAATTTATTTATTTATTTTTAAATGCATTTATTTATTTATTCATTCCTTTATTTATGCACAAATTTCCCTTTGCATTTCAACCCTTATTTATTTCCCCAAACTTATTTATTTCTATTTTCTTTTATTTATACATTTCATTATGCATTTCTGCCTCATTATGCAAATGAGGGGGCTGTCACTCAACATGTGTCATGGGGTCAGAGCATATGGGCTATGTGGGAAGGGTTACAACTTCAACACTTTTTGTACATATTGTCAAATATGTAGAAAAGTATCCACATTTGGTTGCAATCTAAAGTTGTAACCATATATTTGACCCCATGCAATTATAATTTGTATCCAAGTAGGCCTATCCCAGACTAGTGCATTAAATGTGCAGCAAAGAGGGAGATTATATCACTGTTTACAGGAATGTCCTGTTCCTGGCAAAGCACC
>CAKAKR010032633.1:0-78848 GCA_916700685.1 Adelosebastes latens | reverse complement strand
CAGTGGCTGCATATGGTAGTTTTAAAATGGTGTTTTAAATGTGCTTGGCTTGCATGCTCAAAGCTGATTGACTGTTGCCCGACTGCAATATGTTTTGCTCTTCATCAGCTACTGTTGTCGTCATTTGCTCATGGTTGGCAGTAGTTAGTCCTTGGTGTGTAAATGTGTAATCTGTAAATATGAAACACCTTCCACAAATAATTTGTAAATAATTTGTAAACTCACTAAAATATTTTGTAAATATAAAACAGATCTGCAAATACACAAACAATTCCACACATAAAAAATATCTGTGAATACATTAAATTAATTTATAAATGAATGAAAAGCATTTGTGAACCTAACCTAACATTTACAACTTTCGAACAGGCATTTGTGAATCCCGTTTTTATTTGTGAATTGAAAGGGCATTTGTGGATCTCAATGCGGATTCGCATTTTACACACACAGAGTTTTGAGACAAGTTGGGCGGCTGTGGCTCAGAGAGTAGAGCAGGTTGTCCACCAATCGGAAAGTCGGTGGTTTGATCCCTGGCTGCTCCGGTGACATGTCGATGCGTCCTTGAGCAAGAGACTTAAACCCAAAATGCTCCCGAAAGCATAGCCATCGGTGTCTGAATGAGTATTTAGATCCTGATGGGCGAAGTTGGCATCTTGCATGGCAGCCTCTGCCATCAGTGTATGAATGTGTGTGTGAATGGGTGAATGCTGACATGTAGTGTAAAGCACTTTGAGTGGTTGGAAGACTAGAAAAGTGCTATATAAATGCAAGTCCATTTATTGGGGTCTCGCCTCCTTTTCTTACCCTGTCCCTGTTCGGCTACCGGGCCGCTTGCCTCTTATTGCTCCTAGTGTTTCCGGTTATTCAGCATTCCGTTGTTTTGGATTTATTTCTGTTACCAGCCTGATTTTGGACTCTGAGCTGTAAATCTTTTTTGTTAATAATCCCTCAAACTATCCCTGCTGCCACCTCTTCAATTCATTCTGTATTTAGGTCCAAATCTGCTTTTCTGAGACGTGGCAGTTTTTATGGAAAATTCATGTTTGTTTTGTTCAATAGCTTCCATGTCATGTGACTTAGTGTTTCTAAATCAATATCACAAATCAATACTATATTGACCTCTTTATATTTAATTTTACTGCTTCTTCTGTTTTATATGAATATTTTTATGGAAAATGAATGTGTTATCGTCAACAAAATATAGTGATGACGTCTTGACGGATTCTTCCATCGAATGCAGATACATAGTACAATATTTTCTTTGTAATGTCTTAATTAATTTACTATAATAGTGTTAGAGCCAAAATAGGGTTTTATTTATTGTGGTTGAATAAATGTAATTTATGGTGCTGTTAGATTGCTGCTAGACCGCCCCGTTAATTCAGGTGTGGGCCTCCCTTTGTGTGCGGCAAGTGGGAGAGAAAATCGATTTTTGACGGCAGTGAAAATGTTTTTGAAAGGCTAAAAGCCAACAAATATGGATTGAATCAGAATATTTTGTTAGATAAAACGTGAATTTTTGAAATGATTAAATCTATCTTTCTTTCAATAAATGTTGACTTTTGGATTTAACAACGAAATGTTGGAAATGTTTGGATTACACGAGTCGGAAACAATCCTACGCAGCCAGCACTGGAATCTAAATCTACAAATAGTGCTTAGTACTTACTATTATTAATACTAATAATATTAATGTAGCTCAATCTCTTAGACAATTTTATAAATTATCCATTAAGTGTGTTATTATGATTTTAGTTATACATGTGTAAATCTAATTTTGACAACCTATTGTCTACCTTATGTGCTTTTACGTGAGTAATATTAACTTGTTAAGTTAAGTAACCTTTTAAATGCAGGACTTTTTACTTGTAGCAGAGTATTTTTACACCATCATATTGCTACTGTTATTTAAGCAAAGCATCTGAAACTATCACTGAGTACATTTAGTCAAGTACTGTACTACAATTTCAAGTTTCTTGTACTTTATGTGGGTATTTCCATTTTAATGCTACTTTATACTTCTACACCACTACATTTCAGAGGCAAATATTGTACTCTACTTTTTACTCAACTACATTTATTTGACAGCTATAGTTATTTTGTCACTTACATTGGAACCACATTAAAAAGAGATTGCTTCACAGCTAATATGGACAGCAAGAACGATTACAGCAACTAATAATCATTTGAATGTACATCTTGGCATGTACGTATTGTTTAACAGTAAGACAGACTTGAAAAATGTGAACCTATCCTTTAATGAACATGATAATACTGAGTATGTCCACAGGAAGGCACTGTGGCATCAAGTTAATGTTCCCAGGGATGTAAAACAGGTGCACTGCCTTTGAGAGGATTTGCTGCTCTGATAGAAACTCGATCAATGAGGATAGTACTAGATGGATAAAATACAAAAACAAGCCTGAATCTGAGCACTAATGAGCGTCAAGCTAACAGATGAAATGGTAACCTGAGGTCAGAGTACTGATAGATTTCTATGATACAAAAACAATTCTGATTCATTTTGATGTCTTTATTTTATTGATGTTTTAGTAGGTTATTGATTTGTAGCAGAGAAAGAATATTAAATAATCTTTTGCTGTATGTAATAAATCTAAATAATAAACCTTGCCCTCGTGGCTGATTTCTTATCAGTATTTAGGGCCTAACAGTGCGTGACTTGCATTTTATCTGGTGCTGGTAAATCCAGCGCCACCAGATAAGAAGGTTAGAGGCTCATCTAAAGCTATTGTTTCCTGTTTCCTTGACTTTTCTCCTCAAAGGCTCATGTTTGCTTAAGAAATGACACATAAAAAAAACATAGAAAAAACAAGGAAACCAAGCGCACATGAGCAAAAACTTTATTTTTCCACGTGATGATAATAATAGCTTTATTTATATTGAACTTGAAACAAGGGATACAAAGTAAATAAATTCCAAAAGATTAAACAACATCAAATAATTAAACAATTACAGCAAATTCCATCATTTGAGAAAAAGCCATAAGATAAAAATTAGTTATAAGAAGAGATTTAAAAGAAGATATTGTCTTTTATTCCAAAGGAGCAGTCAGTGGAAACAATTTCTTCCACGGTTTGCTCATCATTTAATGTTTTTTTGGTGGTTTTTAATGTACGATGAGGTGCCGATTGATTATTTTATTTATAGTAATTTACTCATTGGTCATCCTGCTTTTTTACTTTTAATTTTATGCCAAAAGATTTTGATTTATGTTTTATCATTTTGACAGGCTGATGGGAAACAGAAAGAAACCTTATCAAAGGAACATATTTGCTCACTACACAAATATAACTACCTGTTCACCTTTCGAAAGAGATTACGGGTGTATTTTGCGACTGATAATGTATCACAGTATAACATAGACTCCCCCCTATGTGAAGACAGCCCAGTGGCGTTCACTGTTCCTCCAACATCCTATCTGTAAATGAAAACTCAGATACACCCTCACCCTCATTATGGCTCTGCTGTCCAAAGGCCAAGGCAGCACAGAAGGTTATTGAAACTGTATAACAGTACAACGTCCCTCCTTCTCACAGTTAGTTTGTGTGTGTGGATGGAGCTGAAGCAGCCAAGATGTCTGTTCGGGTTCTTGTAGCTTTGCTGGCTGTGTGCTACGCTGTTTCTGCTCAGACAGATGTGGAGAGTGATGCGAAGGTGTTCCTGGAGAAGTTCGACGAGGAGGCCACTCAGCGTATATACCAGTACTCGCTGGCATCATGGGCCTACAACACCAACATCACCCAGGAGAACTCAGACAAACTGGTAAGCATTCTTAAAATACAGACCGTGGAGCTACTGTAGATTGACCAATGCTCACAACAGTATCTGTCTCTTTTGATTCTACCCAGTCAGCAGAGGGGCAAATTTGGGGCAAGTTCTACACCCAGATGTCAGAAGAGTCCCTGAAATTCCCCATCGACCAGATCAACGATACAGAAATCAAATTACAGCTCATCTCCCTACGAGACAAAGGCTCTGGTGCTCTATCCCCGGATAAAGCTGCACATGTAAGACTTTTTGTCAAATGTCATTCTGTTATAGATATCTGTTTGCTTTAAAATGTCTTCTTTTCATGTTTGTAAAAGCTGCAAAGACACATTTTCTGGTCTACTTCCTCATTAACCTAAACATGTTATCCTTGTGTTTTCTTTTAAATCTACTTGTAGCTGAGTAAGGTCATGAGTGAGATGAGTACAATCTACAGCACGGCGACGGTGTGTCTCAGGGACGACCCCCTTAACTGCCAGACTTTGGAGCCAGGTACGACTCTGTTAATAAGGACCGGTCATGGCGACGTCGCTGCCTGCTACAGTCGGCCAAAGTCAGATAAAGCAGTTTATAATTAACATAGTCACTGAGACAATGGAGAATGTCTTTTATTAAAGTTTTTGAACAGAGGTTTTACCAAGATACTGTTATCCACTGTGGAAGTTATGTTGTCAACACTTTTATACTGTTAAGTTCTTTAATTTTGAGCAAAAAGCACATTTAAATACAGGATCAAACATGCATGTTTCCAGTGGTGGAAAGTAACTAAGTGCATTTACTCAAGTACAATTTTAATGTACTTGTACTTTACTTGAGTATTTCCATTTTATAGTAAATATTGTACTTTTCACTCCACTATATTTATCTGACAGCTAGAGTTACTGGTTACTTTTCAGATTAAGATTTACATTAAAAAACGATGTGATGCGTTTATAAAATGCAACATATTGTTAAAGATTAAACAAGTGGTCCCTAGTCTTTTTGATAAAATAGTACAGTACTTTACACTACTGCTATCATACTTTATTTAGTGCAAACTTTCTCCTTGATGATTTTATTTTTTTGCACATTTGATGAAAAGACAAACATTTATACATTAGATCTGACTTGCGTGTTCCTCTGTTTACAGGCCTGGAGGATGTAATGGCCGACAGCCGAAACTATGTTGAGCGTCTGCATGTGTGGGAGGGCTGGAGGAGAGAGGTGGGGAAGAGGATGAGGCCTCTCTACGAAGACTACGTGGATCTGAAGAATGAAGCTGCCAAACTAAACGGTGATACATCTCAAAAATAATATATGCCATTTTATGTGGATGTTTACTTGTTAGGATGTAGAATGTTTTTAATGAGTGAATAAGACAAGATAAGATAAGATAGACTTTATTGTCCCGAGGAAATTTGTCTTGGACACATACAGTACAGTACAGAATGACATGCTCTTGTTGATTACTTGTGGAAACTTAATATATCTCAAATAACTACTACACTTTCATATAATCCATTGGAAATACTTTGTTTTGATTATAAGACGATTAGTTTATCAAGGAACTATATACTGTAGATATGAGCTTATACTCTAGATTGTGGATGGGACGAACAGTCTGTACAGTGATTATACATGACGTATCCTACCAAAGGCTTCTTGTAACACAGTTAACAAAGAGCTGAGTGTGACCTAGCATGTCATAACCTCTAGTTAACTCATGTCAAAATTATTTATTTATAAATATATTCTATTTATTCGCCAAGTACATACATACGCCGGTTTTATGCATCAAAAAAATAGGTGTGTATATAAATATATATAAAGCACCAATGACAATAAAATAAAAATGTCTCTGCGCAAGTCAAGTGTTCTTTAAGTGTAATACTAGCAGTGCCATAGCTTACTTCTTCATGCAAAAGGGAGTCAGCTACAATTCTCCCAAAAAACTACAAACAAACCTCTGGTAGTGACAGTTTCTGTGAACTGAAATGTGTCTGTCTTACACTTTCTTTCTCTCTTGACCTGTTCCTCTCTGACACACACTCTTCCAGGTTTTGAAGACTATGGAGCTTACTGGAGATATAACTATGAGACCATTGAGGAGGACATTCAGTACAAGTACACCAGAGACCAGCTGATGGAAGATGTCCGTTCTGTATACAAAGAGGTACGTTTAATATCGGTGGATTGTATGTCTCTTGTTTCAGAGCATCTACATTAACAAGATTGGGAATGTACAGTTTGTTATTGACTGTGTGAAGTAATTAACATTTATTGTTGTTTTCCTCCCCAGATCCTGCCCTTATACAAGGAGCTGCATGCCTACGTGAGAGCCAGGCTTATGGAGGTCTACAAAGGAAACATTGATTCAGAAGGACCTCTGCCAGCCCACCTGCTGGGTATGTCTTGTCTTGCTTCACCAAAAAAGTAATAGATATATAAATGGCAAAGTTGTACAAAAAGAGTCTGTTGTGCAGCAATAGAGCAATTTTAAAGTCCAACATGTAACAGCAAATCTGTGCTATAACTCATGCCTGCAACAGTAGAATAACATCGTACAAAATGATCTTACAGTGCATTAAATGTCACAATACAAAGAATACAGTTTCAGAGCAGTCCAGAACTTGTTCATGGCTCCCTCTGTTGTCCAGCTGTGTGAATACCACTTTGTTTATGTTTGATTGAAGAGGATCGAAAAGCAGAGTGACAGCTTGCAAAATGGGCTTTATATGTGAAGCTTTAAATTGCTTATGTTTTTGAGATTTGGTAAAGGCATAAATGTGACCTTCAGGAACATGTTATTTAGTGATATGCTTGGTTGTTTAAAGGTAACAATACAGGGAAAATGCCGCCTCCATCTTTTGACTGTAACTACATCCATCTGACAAAGGTTTACTGTAGGAGGAACACCTCAGTGTCTACTTGGAGTTCTTAGAGTGAAAAACCTTTTCTGTTGATTATTCAGGTGACATGTGGGGAAGATTCTGGACCAACCTGTACCCTCATTCAATCCCCTACCCTGATAAACAAGATATTGATGTCAGCAAAACTATGGTGGAGAAGGTGCAGTACAATTTAGTTTATTCTGTTATTCTGTATTATTAAAGAGGACCTATTATGCTTTTGTGCTTTTTCTCTTTCCTTTAGTGTGTTATATAGTTTTTTGTGCATGTAAAAGGTCTGCAAAGTTACAAAGGCCAAAGTCCACGCCAAAACACCCGAAACACTGCTCCTGAACTGCCTGAAACATCTTGCTTGAAGTCCCGCCTTTTCTTCGGTAACGTGGTGATGTCACCAAGTAACACACTTTGCCTAGCGGCTAGTTTGGCACGCCCTCAAACAAAGCTAGTTAGAGCGGAGCTGGAGCGCAGTCCGAAAAGTTAGGTTCAGTTGTCCAATCACAACAGTAGGTCAGCTGACCAATCAGAGCAGACTGGGCTTTTCACAACATGTAAACATGTTCTAGTAGAAACCCAGAATACATGTATGCACCTGAAAATAAGCACAATAGGTCCTCTTTAAAATGTATACATCATAGTGCATACAGTGATAAAGAAATTAAACAAACAAGACATTAAAATCCTCTATCGGAGGTGAAACCGTCTATCAAATGTCAATTTGAATTTCAGGACTGGAGTGAGATTCGGCTTTTCGAAGAAGCAGAGAAGTTCTTCATGTCTGTGGGTCTGTACGAGATGTTCCCAAACTTCTGGAATAACTCCATGCTGGTGAAGCCTGATGACGGACGTAACGTGGTCTGTCACCCCACAGCCTGGGACATGGGGAACAGAGAGGACTTTAGGTAAGATAAACCCACAGACATGCACATATTCATACATACACAGCCACGGTGAAACAAGTATCAGAAAAAGAGCTATCTGACTCTCCGATATTGAAGTTGCTGACTCTAAAATGGAATAAATTGTTCTCCAACAAATATATATGAGCCGCTTCTCCCCAAAAACCTCTGATTTTTTTTGCAGAGCGACTGATTAAGAGCGCATACTGTATATATTCAAACACAAAGCAACTCTTTGTAAAAATGATCTATAAGGTTTTGTGTGCTGTGTTGAGAAGAGTAATCTAACTGTAGATCAGTACATGAGAGCCATAAATATGAACTTTCTGGAACAATGATGTTGATTAATCTCTGAGTCATTCTTTCCTGCTGATAAAGATAACCAAAGTCTTTATGTTGTCAAAACATATTGAACAACATTGGGCTTCAGCGTTTTTCCCATCTGACTCATCAGAAACATGTTACTGCACAGGCTGTTTTATTGGTACAGTATATCTGCTATATGGCATCACGCCCTGTCTGCATCACACATCATAACTGCTGACATCAACACTTCTCCTGTGATGTCTTCAGGATCAAGATGTGCACTGTGGTCAACATGGACAACTTCCTCACAGTGCACCATGAGATGGGTCACAACCAGTACCAGATGGCTTACCGTAACCTGTCCTACCTCCTGAGGGACGGAGCCAACGAGGGTTTCCACGAGGCTGTCGGTGAAATCATGTCCCTCTCTGCTGCAACGCCCAAACACCTGCAGAACCTGACTCTCCTGCCGCCTGACTTCATTTATGATAATGGTACTACCGATGTAGATAACGCTGGCAATTATCAAACAAAAGAAACATGAAAGCTGCTATAATCAATACTCTACGTTGGCCGGAAATGTAAATCAGGGTCGGCCCTCCTTCAGTCCAGAAGGACGTAATGCACCTGAAGCTGTTTGGTAACTGCCAAAAATGCCAGAAGAAGAATAGAGTGGTGAAGTGATGACGTATTTTTGTAGGCCAACCAGGAAGTTAGCATCGCCCTGGTTCCCTCAACAAAAAGCAAATGGGATTTTTTCCATTGGATTTTGGATTATTGCAGAAAACAAGTTCTGTGACAAACAAACGTTTATGATACTTACACATTTTGTTCCGTAAAATAATTTCCACAAATAAACACCACTTTTATGATTTTGAAATGTAAATGCAATCACCAGAAGTAAAAAGCTAACGTTAGGCTATAAACAAACTACACCACGGTCGCATGAACGCGAGTATAAACAACGAGGCCATAATGGCGGACGAGTCGGCGTGATGACGTTTAGTAGTCTCATTTAGCCACTGTTAGCAACCGACTTTTTTAAGACACATAAAGGCTTCAAAATTCACAAGTGGGATATTTATTGATGTATTTTATGTCATAGAACAAAACGTTAAAATCTCTTCAGCTTGTGTTAACCACAGACCTTATTTCAGGCATCTAAACTAAAAACCCATCGACTTCCAGACAAGGGAACCGGAAGTGCTAAAATAATAACTCATTTCCGGGTTTTAGGACCCATTCCTGCACCACTCGATAACTTCTGCACTTCAGCAGTTTAGTTAGTGTGAGCTAACAGCTATCCAAGTTTTATCATCTTCACAGGCTCTCATTCACACCGCTCCCTCACCGACACATATCATTCAGTGGTTGAACTGATCGGGGATCAGACAAATGCTACAGCAGCTCGGAGCGCCTTGTTTTTGATCGTGTGTTGAAATCGCTACAGTAGTTTTTCCTTGTTGCTTTAATGAGACAGAGTATAAAAGCTAACCTTGAAAAAGCTTTTTTGATATTTTTTTGGTTTGATACATTTTTTTCTTAACCCATAAAGATCAATTAAATTATTTACCTGGCCTAAATCCATAGAAATCACCGAACAGGAGATACAATATGAAGAATATATATATAACGTTCTGAACAAACCAGAGCAGGTATGAGTAATGTGTCTCTGGGTTTCTGCCCTCGAATGGCATGTAGGATAAAAATAGCTTCAGCACCGTTGGGGCCACCACCACAGACCACGTCACACCCGTATTCACCGGTTTACTCTGGTGAAACCAGATAATCAAGCAAAACATGACCTTGGTCTTTCTGCTAACTGTTATACAAACTGTCATCTACTTACAGTGTCTGACATTAGGTGTCATAAACAGCTTATCAAACGCAGAGTGCTGAAAACAACTGCAGTAAGATTCACAAAAATGTCCCCAAAAAGAATAATATATCTATAAAAATTGTGTTTCAGTATCCTTTCTAAAAAAACTTCTAAAATGATGTTCAGACCAGAAACAGAGCTCTCCCTGACCCTTTTCAATTGCTATATCAGAAACTGTTTTCTGTTTTTCGCCTGGCAGAAACGGAGATCAACTTCCTGCTGAAACAGGCGCTCACCATCGTGGCCACGCTGCCGTTCACCTACATGCTGGAGGAATGGAGGTGGCAGGTGTTTGCAGGGAACATCACCAAGGATGATTGGATGGAGCGCTGGTGGGACATGAAGTAAGCACAGACCTATATGAAGCATCTGTAAATACGCCACTTAATTTATGTAGTCTGTGAAAATTCACGAGTAAAATATGGTCACGATGACATCAAATGTGGACATACTGCAGGCAGGTATTGTTGCTTTTCATGTTGTGTTACCTCAGCGGCTACTTTATAGCGGTTACAGCATCAGCCTGCATCAGTGCTGACTCTCTGTTGTCCTAACAGGAGGGAGCTGGTGGGGGTGATGGAGCCAGTGCCGAGAGACGAGACCTACTGTGACCCGCCTGCTCTGTTCCATGTATCTGGAGACTATTCTTTCATCAGGTAACATAAAAGCATAATGATAATAGTAATATAATAATATTTTTTATCTGTTCAAAATGTACCTTAAAGGGAGATTTGTCTAGTATTTAATACTCTTCTCAACATGGGAGTGGACAAATATGCTGCTTTATGCAAATGTATGTATATATTTATTATTGGAAATCACTTACCAACACAAAAAAAATGACAATTATTGTCCAGAAACCCTCACAGGTACTGCATTTAGCATAAAACAATATGCTCAAATCATAACATGGCAAACTGAAGCCCAACAGGCAACAACAGCTGTCAGTGTGTCAGTGTGCTGACTTGACTATGACTTGCCCCAAACTGCATGTGATTATCATAAAGTGGGCATGTCTGTAAAGGGGAGACTCGTGGGTACCCATAGAACCCATTTTCATTCACATATCTTGAGGTCAAAGGTCAAGGGACCCCTTTGAAAATGGCCAGTTTTTTCTCACCCACATTTTGCACAAGTTTGGAGCGTTATTGTAGCCTCCTCTAGACAAGCTAGTATGACATGGTTGATACCAATGGATTCCTTAGGTTTTCTAGTTTCTAGTTTCATATGATGTCAGTATCTTCACTCTAGCATTAAAACTGCATTAGTGCATTAAAGAAATTAGTGGCATTAAAACGAATTTGCGTTAACACGTTGTCATGTTCATTTTGACAGCCGTAGCTAGAACATATACATCTTTCGACTGATAATGTAAAAAGACGTGCTTCGGATGTATTTGAGCTTTACTCTTGGTTGTTCCTGTTGGCTCCATAAGGCCGAAATAAAGAATTACACATTGTTGCAAGCAAGATGGAGTAGAATAATAAGGTCCAGGCTGCAAACAATTGTTCCCATTCTGCTATAAGGCATTAATCATGTGTGTGTGTGTTTGTGTGTGTGTGTGTGTGTGTGTGTGTGTGTGTGTGTGTGTGTGTGTGTGTGTGTGTTTGTGTGTGTTTGTGTGTTTGCTGCTGATTGTGAATACAGATACTTCACGAGAACCATCTACCAGTTTCAGTTCCAGAAAGCGCTCTGCAATGAGGCCGGTCATACAGGTGCCTTGTCTTCATGTGACATTACTGGTTCCACCGCAGCAGGAACCAAACTGAGGTACGGACGACGTCCTGTTCCTCTCTGAAGACTGTCACACAATCAGATGTAGTTGTTTTGCTTATCCCTGTGAAAGAGCAATACATTTTCTATTCTATAGTCCATCTAACCATTTGAAATCAAAACAGAGATAATGTCTCATTCCTGTTTTGCTGTAACACATTATATATTACACTATTGTGGTACACATGTATAAATGCAGCAGTAATTTATCATCGTCATCAATGTTTTCTGTTAGGAATATGTTAGAGCTGGGAAGGTCCCAGTCCTGGACCAGGGCTTTGGATACGATATCTGGTGATGTTAAGATGGACGCCCGCCCGCTGTTGGACTATTTCCAAAAACTTCATGACTGGCTGAAGGCAGACAACGAGAAACACGGCAGGACTGTAGGCTGGAAGACAGCAAATCCATGTGAGTACAAAAGATACTTAGATACCACTAAAATAACAATTTTATTAAAGTAATAATTTGACATTTTAGGTAATATGTTTATTTGCTTTCTTGCTGAGAGTTATGGTATATGATATAATAAATATGATGCTACTGCCAACAGCTGGTTCGCTTCGCTTAGCACAAAGACTGGGAACGGGGGGGGCAGCTAGCCTGGCTCTGTGCCAGCAAACATAAAGCTCACTAATTAACAAATCATATATCTTGTTAATTTGTACAAAAATGAAAGTGCCATTTTTACACTTTGGTTTTTGTACGTACAAAGGAGATATAACATGTTAATTGGTGAGTTTTAGAGTTGCTGGTAGGTGGATTTTGTTACCTTTGGGTAGGCTGGCTGTTTCCCCTGTTTCCAGTCTTTGTGCTAAGCTAAGCTAACCATCTCGTGGTTAGAGCTTGAAATTCATTGTAAAGATACACAACAAACACAGTTAATTGAACAGTTTCTGATTGACCTGAAAAGCTGCACCAGAGGCATACAGTATAAACTGTATGAGTGGACAAACAACTCTCTCACCATTACGCAATAACTGTGACTAAGAAAAACTTGATGTCACTTCTGGTGAAACATTTGCTCTGCCACTTTACAAAGGGGCATGAAGTAAAAAAGAAATCCCTGAGGTCATTTTTAAGGAAGTAGAAAAAGCACAGACTTAAGTCACTGCTGTTTTCATGACAAATATTTGCATGACCATACCGCAGACATTTACTAGAGTGCGTATTTCTGAGTATTTCCTCAAGGAAAATGTGTGAGAATGCAACTTCTATTTTTTACTGTGTGCTCCATGTTTCATGACTTAAGGCCTTTACTCACCAGGGGCGTTTTTTCCCATGCAACCTTTTCTTTTGAAATTTTATTTTTGTCATGAATACTTTCACACAGAATGTGAATATCATGTGGTGAAAAAGCAACCTAATTTTTTTTTCGGAACAAGGTTGATTTTTCTGAGCTTTTGCACCGCGAATAAAAAGGTGTCAACCAATCACGTTGTGCAGAACGGGTTGAGTTTGGCCTATAATTATATTTATATCAACTCGGAGGCTCCATAGTCTTAACCAAGACCGCAAACTTTATTACTCCTTTCAACCGTGACTAAGGCAGCACAGACCAGAACCAGATCAACACCTTTCACAATAAATGCGCTAGACATATAATATTCACACAGTATTTCGCATTTTCATGTTCTTTATTCGTCACACCCCCGGTGTGTAAATGCCTTTATAAGCCAAAACAAAACAAAAAGTGCTTCGTAACACTATGTCAAACACATATCCAGGGGCACCTGTGTGCACCAAGTTTTACTGTACTACTGTACTGCCCGTTTACGGCGTGCTCGTTCAGGGCGTGCCCGTTCAGGCCCGTTTGGAACACATGCCAGTTCGGAGCAGGCCCATCGCACCAGAAGTGTTGCTTGCAGCCTTGTTGAGAAACTCATCTCTCTCTGACTCCAGGGAAGTGAAGAGTTTGGTTGTAACGTTAGTATATCCAGCATCCAGCAGCAAAAGTGAACTGCAGTCAATGAGCCGCAGCCTGTAAAGGGCCACTGCGGACGACATGCTCGACTCAGCTCACAGAGTCCTGAAGCCCCGCCCCCCTCTTGTTTATTAAAAATGTATTAATATTGAACGTGAAATGTGTCCAAATTGCAACAACTTCAACACTGCACGTCCTTGGTTCCCCGGCAATACACCCGCCAAGTGTGACTTGGTTTGATTAATGTCAAAAGACCTGAAAGTCTGTTTCCCTGTCTGTTCAGGTTACCCAGAAATTGGTTGCTATTGGATGATGCATTCAATAGTTATGGCAGTTTAAGTGTATTTAGGCCACAGCAACAAAATGTTAACTATTGACAAACAGTGGGTGATATCCAAAACCAAATGCATGGGTTGTGTTCACAGTGTTATGTGCCATGTTTGGTGAAGATCTGATGAAATGTGGGGAATAAGAAGCGAGAAATGTGTGACAAAAAATCATAATTTATCAAACTGAACAAATGATTTGATGTTTTTTACAGATTCAGGGTATGCCATTAAAGTGAGGCTAAGTTTGAAGGCTGCCATGGGTGATAACGCTGTGAGTATTATTAATCATTATCAGAAGTGTTACTACAGTATAAGGGTTACAATATCTGACTACACGTGAAGTGAATTTTGCACCTTTGAAGTGAACTTCAGTCTGTTTAATATTAATCAAGTAAAATGTGTTTCAGTATCCCTGGAACACCAACGAGCTGTACCTGTTCAGGGCCAACATTGCGTACGCTATGAGGCAGTACTACAGCCAAAAGAACGAGACCCTTAACTTCATGTCAGTATTATCCTGGGACCACAAAAATATGAAGAAACTTTATGCTTTGTTTTCCTGTCACTATCTTTTGTTACCACATTTGTTGGAGAGCTCTTCTTGGTTTGTACCTGCAGAGCAGAGAACGTCTGCGTGTATAAAGAGACTCCCAGGATCTCCTTCTTCATTGCGGTCACCAACCCAGCACGTCCCTCCATATATATCCCAAAGGAAGATGTGGAGGCTGCCATACGGTGAGGCTCTATTCAACACACAGGTGTATTTTGATTATCCGTTATCTTCTGCTTATCTGGGGTCTGGGTCGCAGGGGCAGCAAGCTTAGCACAGTACTCCAGACGTCCCTCTCCCCAGCAACGTTTTCCAGCTTTTCCTGGAGGACTGAGGCGTTCCCAGGCCAGACAAGATATATTATCTCTCTAGCGTTCTTTGGATCTACCCCGGGGACGAGCAGCGGCTCTGGAGATCCCGCTGGTAGGAATGTCACAGTGAGGACATTTTCCCACCGGTTAATAAACTCGTGACAACACTGAGTTTAAAGATTACACCGGACATTTTACACGAAAAGATGACGCTCAATATCTGTAGAGTGCTTACTTTGTTCTTTACCGTCGGGTGGCTGTGTGTCTGGCCTCTCCAGTTGAGCTTTCGCTGTGAGGCTGCAGGTTTCCACCCAGCGCCATTGAGCTGCAACACTGGCTGTGAACGCTCCATCCTCCGCACGGCGATTGCCTCATTAACGTTAAGGTTCCCTTATAGCATTGGGTTTAAATCCAAAATATTGACAAATAGGCACTTTATTTGCTTTTCGCTTTGAAACCAAATGCTCCTCCATCATCTTGTCTCATCCCATGTGTGAATCTGACTCCTGCTACTCTATGCAGACACTTTCACTCTCAGTTTGTAGCGTCCGTCATCCGACTATGTATTGATAACACAGCGCTGATACGCGAAAAATGAACTAAAAGGGTTTTATTTCTATTAAAAAAGCAAAATGACGGTGGGGTCAGTGGGCAAGTGTGGTGGGCGGGTGTATGCCCAAACACCGCGTGACACCGGTAACAGTAACATCTACTACCGTGGCAAGCCTATCCTCGGGATGTCTGAGGTCCTCACCCTATCTCTAAGGGAGAGCCCAGCCATCCTATGAAGGAAACTCATTTAGGCTGCTTGTATCCACAATCTCACTTCCCAAAGCTCATGACCATAGGTGAGGGTTGGAACGTAGATGGACCGGTAAATCAAGAGCTTTGCCTTTCGGCTCAACTCCCTCTTCACCACAACAGTCCGGTACAACGCCCGCATAACTGCTGATGTCACAGCGACCGCCTGTCCACTTGTGAACCCCGAGATACTTAAACTCCCTCTCTTGGGTTAGTGACTCACTCCCAACCCAGAGGGAACAATCCACCATTTTTCGGCAGAGAACCATGGCCTCAGACTTGGAGGTACTGACTCATCCCGACCGCTTCCCTTTTTGTCTGCAAATCGCCCCAGTGTGTGCTGGAGGTCACGGTCTGGTATTGGCATGATCAGATGAGATGAAGATGAAAAATGAGGAGAGCCCTCTGTGTGCTCTCTTGACTTTACTCGTTGGCTTGCTTTCCTCACTTCCGTTTCTCTTCTCGTGCACTGATTCGTTTAAGGTGAACAGCCAATCAGAGTGATTGCTCTCATTCAGCATGTTGAATCAGCCGAAAAACCTACAACACAGGCAGACTAGAGCCGACGGTGCAGGACGCACCGCAAAAACTAGGCCGACAGACGCTCACCGACGGCCCCAAACTGTCCGACGGCTGACCGTCGGCTTGGTGTGTCAGAGCCTTTAGTCTAGCTTTTATATAATAACATAACATTTCTAACATAAGGATTCTAGATAAATTGCTTCCTGCTATAATTGATATAATCAACTCTGTGTGACTTTTCCTAGAGACGTTAATAGGTGTGAGCAATAATGAACCCATTTCGATATTGATCCCAGGTTATGTCGAGGCCGAATCAACGACGCCTTCCAATTGGATGACAAGACGCTGGAGTTCGAGGGTATCCTAGCAACACTGGCGCCTCCCGTGGAGCAGCCGGTGGAGGTGTGGCTGGTGGTGTTTGGGGTGGTCATGGGAGTCGTGGTGCTAGCGGGCGTCTACCTCATCATCTCCGGTGTCAGAGATCGCAAGAAGTGAGTTTTTGGTCTCGAGCCTGAGACCCATTTCTACCATGTTGGACCAGTTTATTCCCATAACTGTGACACATGTTGTGTTTCTTGTGTGTTTGTAGGAAATCTGCAGTCAAGACAGTCGTGGAGAATCCCTACGAGACAAGCATCGATGGACAGATCAACAAAGCGTTTGAGAACGGTGACGATGAACAAACTGGACTCTGAGTCCACTGAAGAACAGAGAGAAGATGCCATCAAAGCTTACCAAACATCAGCATAACTAATAAATGTGTATACGTGTGAAAGTTTTATTTTATAGTGAATACCTTTGTAAAAAATATACTTAATTGCACATAATTGTAGTATACTAAATATACTTCCATGTGAATGTACTCAAAGTGTGCTATTTTTCACGCACTAATATTATACTTAGTGTATTAACAATATATAAGTAGCAAAACTACACTTAAGTTCCTTTGACTGTGCTATTTTGAGTGTACTTTTTGGTAATAATGATGGGCATTACCTTGTACTATGTGTACACTTAAATTATACTAACTAATGTGTTTTGGACATATATAAGTATACATTAAATAAACAGCAAATAAGTGTTTAATATATTTTATAAAATGTGAACATCATATGTGACATAGTCATTTAAGTTCAATTTCAAGAATGTTAAGTACAAAAAAAGTATTTAAATACAATTATCATAACTTAATGGTTTAATGGTGTATTAAAATAGCTCAGGTTCAGGTGCACTTGAGTCAATAGTATTTTAAGTTGTACTTATATATCATTAATACAAAATCAGTATGTAAAAAATCACAGTTCAAGTACAGAAATCACACTTTTGAGTACAATCAAACTATATTTTTTACATACAAAGAATATCTTGATAACGCACTTGAACATGTGATTTAATTGTTTTAGTTTCCAGTACATTTTCTTTCAGAAGATACAGTACAGCGTTTTTCCAATGGTGCTTTCAGATTGTGTTTTGTGATTTGCAGAACTTTATATTTGTGCAATTCAAAATATCTTTTCCTCTTACTGTTGTACTTACTACTTAGGCTACTGTTGTTTTTTTTGTAGCTCAAATTCAGGATGGTTGATCAAAAGAACAATAATTGTGTTTGTCCGTATTACGTTTTCATATTGTATGTTCTGTAAAAGGCTTTTATGGTTTGACATCTTTGTAATACTATTTGATACTTTTACTTGTTTTGAAATATCGGATTAAATGTTAACGCACACCTGGTAGATAGGTGTAAAAGAAAATGAAATTATGCAAAAGAAAGTACTCCATTACTGCATATTGCAGTAATGGAGTACTACAAATTTATTGAAAATGTATGCCTCATGTCATAAAAAAAACTTGATGCTGACAGTGTTTAGGGATTTCACACTTTTACTAATTGTAAAATACACAAAATACACAGTTTACCAATACATACCAAAGATCACAATATGCTAATAGAAGAGTAATACATCTATACGTGTTGACATTGTAATATAAGAAAATATCCAGTAAGTCTGGGAAGTGTTAATATCATCTATATACAGTACATATAACATTATATCACCACGCTAAACTAAGATGGTGAACATGGTAAACATTAGGCTATAGGCTACCTGCTAAACATCAGCATGTTAGCATTGCCATTCTGAGCATGTTAGCATGCTGATGTTAGCATTTTAGCCGCTAGCATGACTGTAGACCTGCTACTAATTACTTAATTACATACCAGTGTGTCCATAAAACATATGCATGTAATAATATATACAACCAGTCATTCAGAACTCGATAAATGTTTGTGCTTACGTTAATACATTGGACTCGTGTTTATAGTTTATACTACATGTAATTTTGCTCACAATATCTCTTAATAATGTATATTAGAAAGTGTTTATTATCACATCGCCTTTATTTCGAACATATATGTTTTTTATGAAAGTTACATCCCATGAACACAAAATATTAATGCTTGTTAAAAAAAAACAACAATCAGCTTGAAAGGTCTCTTTAAACAACAAAACTGATTAACACTTAGACACACACACACACAGAAAACATTTGTTTAAATAGATATAGTTGTATGATACATATCTACGCACTTCTGCAATAGCAGAATTTGACACAGTGACGTGGGTTTCTGTCACTGGAGCAGGTGGGTCAAACAGAAGAGCTCCTCTCATGTTTTTATTTTGTTTAATATCAAGTCCCAAAAAAAATCCACAATTTTAAATGGTAAACTTGACTGAGAACTGTGACTCTGACTCTTCATCACACCTGAATGATGAAGAGGAAGGGTTCGTCACCCATCCTTCCATCCAGGTTTGCCACTCCCACTCGGTGGATTTCAGTGTCGTCTATTTGGATGAACCAGCCGCCGTGCAGCGCTGACTCAAACGTGCGCGGTTTCGCCCCCTGGGTCTTCATGTAGAAGACGTAGGAGAGGGTGCTCTCGTCGGTCTTGGAGATCTTCTTCAGGCTCTTCTTGTCGCAAGTCTACAACAACAACAAACGCTGTTCAACATCCTGGCAGTGAGATGGTTACAATACTTTGCTTGCAAGTATCCCAATCATAATAATCAACAAAATAATTCTCTATAACACCCATTTAACAAAATTTTAGTCTTCCTTTCCTGAAACAGCAGGCAGGTTGGTCATTAAGTCGCTGCACCACTTTGGTCCAGACTGATATATCTAAACAAATATTTGATAACAATATTGATGACATCTTGTACAGACCAACATGGATCCCAGATAATGCATCCTACTGGATTTGGTGATCCCCTGACTTTTCCTCTAGCACCACCATTAGGTCAAAAATTTTTATTTCCAATACTTGGTTTATGACCAAATACCTGCAACACTCAGCTATACTTTGTGTTTAGCGCTAATTAGCAAATGTTAGCATGCTAACACGCTAAACTATGATAGTGAACATGGTAATAATTTGACTATACCTGCTAAACATCAGCATTTTAGCATTGCCATTCTGAGCCATGGATTTACAAAGAGATTTGGATACAGCGTTGTAGGCGGGCTCCCGTTCATTCCTATGAGAGTTGCTCAGTGGCGCAAGAAGCCAAAATGGCTCAACTGCCGAGTAATAAAGTACCCGGATCTTTCGGCGATCTTCCACATCCATAGAGCAGGCGCAGTAGCGTTTCCTTTAACTCTGCCTCCCAGCCCTCGGTCGAGCCTTGGCCTGGGTCTCATTCACATGAACGGAGGGGGAAATAACTCTGAATTCAGCTATTAGTGCATTTTACAACGTTTAGGACCTAATGATTTAAATAAGGGCTATTAGAGTGTTCATACTGGGAAGTTGATTTACCTCCAAAAGGAATCATCCGCTGATTTACAGGCATCTCTTTCCCAATGTAAGTCTATGGGAAATGTCTTTTTGGGCCCAATGGCATCACGTGATGGACACGGACGTTGTAGTACCGCCGTTTGGCCACTATGAAATTGGGGGCTTGTTCTGAGCCAAGCCCCCAGGAAGTGCGCCTGGCTTTGAAGCAAATTTGACATAGTGGTCAAACGGTGGAATTACAACTTCCATGTCCGTCTCGTGATGCCATAGAGGGACAAAGCCCCGCCCCTTCCGGTGGACTACCATGTGACCTTTTTTTCTGAAAAAATATGAACGGTAGTCAACAGTGAGAGACAAATATTGTTTTGATCTTGTTTGAGTTGCGCCATGAATCACACATATGATGTTTGTCAATTTAAAAGATAATTTTGAAAGTCAAGAAAGTCACAGTTTGTTATAAAACTGACTGTGAAAATACGTAATTAGAAAGACTACACACCCAAAAGTCACGTAAGTGACGTCTCTCTCGCTGAAGCTACGATGTCTGAGTGTTTCGTACTGGGATGTAATCACACCAGAAACAGGTCTCACTCATTCTTTCGCTTCCCAGTGGGAAAAAGACGTCTGTAAATCAGCGGATCATTTTTCTTTGAGGTGAATCAACTTCCCAGGACGAACACTTGAATAGCTCTTATTTAAATCATTAGGTCCTAAAAGTTGTAAAATGCACTAATAGCTGAATCGAGAGATATTCTCCCTCCTCCGTCCATGTGAATGAGACCCAGGCCGAGGGCTGGGAGGCGGGGTTAACGGAAACGCTACTGTACCTGCTCTATGGGCCCAATGGATTTGCTTCATGCGCCACTGAGGAATGAATGGAGCCCTGCCTCCAACGCTGTATGCAGACGAGTGTAATTTCCATGACATTTTGTGACCTTGAGAAATGCAAACATAAGGGGAAATGAATCTATTTCCAATGAATGAAACCCTCATGACTGTAACTACTTCCCTCTTTTTCTGCTCTGCCACTCTCTGTCAACAGATTCTCCATAGAGAAACTCCATCAAAATAAGTGCTGCTGACCTTTGATCTACTGGGAATATGCTGCTCGGCCAACACATTTTTTCCATCTAGGTTTGTAGACGAGAGTCTTTAAAGCGATAATGTTCATGTCCTAGGTAGGGCTGGGCGATATGGAGAAAACCAACACCTCGATATCAATATTGTGACGAGCAAAATATCTCAACAACTTTCAGATAAATCGCCATTAAAAGGGCATTCATGGTGCCATGAGGATGCATCCTACTGACCTTGATGGTCCCCTGACTTCTCATCGACCGTAACACCACTAGCAGGTCAAAATGTTACTTACCCAGTGAAATATATCAACATCTACCAGATGGATTGTTTTTACATTTTCTTAAAACATTCATGGTGCCCAGATGATGAATCCTGATCATTTTGGTGATCCCTGACCTTTGTCCTGACCTTGTATTGAAAAATTAATCCTGTGTGGGACATGAATGTCTCTGCCAAATTTAATGGCAATCCATGCAATAGTTTTTCAAGACAATTTACTCAAAACAACAAATGTTAACCTCATGGTGGCGCTGGAGGAAAAGTCAGAGGATTACCAAAGTCATCCTCTGGGGACCATAAATGCCAAACTAGTCTAAATCTAACTACGTAGACATGAACTCACTCAGTAACAGTTATTACCTCCACTTGTAGGAACACCCTCTCCCCATCCTTGCAGCACTGGAGGAAGCAGTTGGTCTTGCTAAAGTTTAGGACCACTGCCTGTCCTTTGAAAGGGAAAGAACCGGATGACTTGTAGTAGTAGATGGTCATCTCCTCTGAACACAAAAGAAATGAAAACAAACAAGGAATTTCACAAATCAGTGGAAAACTGAAATTAGAAACTCACACTGTTGATGACTGTAAATTATTACGGTGATCAGTAGGTGCCACGTTGCTGCGTGCTGCTCTGAATGACAAACCTGGGTTGGGTGAAGAGTAGGGCATCCTCTCCGCACAGAGACCTCTGAGGTAAAGGTTAGTGGCCACGTGTTCGATTGGAGTGTTCCATGATTTCATCTGTGTGAAACTTCCACTGCCTCTTGGAACTGAAAGTGACACAGGGAACAAACAACCAATATAATTGATATCATATCCCTTTTGTAAGAAAAAAAAGAATAATACCTTTTCAGTATATGAATAGGTTTTACCAATAGAAAGGAGTTTCACTGCACATTAGTAATCTATAAATCTGATCAGATTTAAATACATAATAATGCATTTTAATTGTAACTACTTTTGACTGTTTTCTTGAGCTAAGGCATGTACTGTATCTCCAAGAGGTCAGCTTTTCATGAGATAAAAAAGAGGTCTGTTTTCAGCACTGTTACAGCTTGGCTTTATTGGATGGTTTATTTAATAATATATATAATGTATTGATTTGTGTACATAGACATGAATTTCCCATTTTTTTCGTGATGGTCAGCACAAAATCAATTTGTTTGTAATCCACCTAATTGTGAACCGGGAAGTATAAAGAGCTGCGAACGCTGCGTAGGGAGGTCTGGGTGGATGGGTGGGTCAAAAAACAAAAAACACAGGACTTTCGCCCAGGAGACTGGTGTTCATGTCCCGTGTGAAACCAGAAGTCAACGTTGATTTATTTGTCACGTAACTTCTGTACTTAAATTATTGCACTTAATCTTTTCCTAAACCTAACTAAGTCGTTTTATTTTGAAAAGACTGTAGCAGAAATTGACACGTGTGTCACGTGTTGCTAGACATTCGTAGGAAAACGCACTAAAAATGTGTTGCCGTGCTGAGTGTCACGAAAAAAAAGTGAAAGTTGTGTCTATGTACATGAATCAAATAGATTAAACCCATAAAGGAAAACTTAATCCTCCAGTTTTTCTGAATTCCAAATTAGTATATTTGGAGATGCATTGTTGGCCCTGGACTTTATTATGTGCTTATTATGACATTATTATGTATTTCTTTTCTTTTCTCACTTAAAAAAAAGAACTTGGTCTCAGTGAGATTATCTGTATTAGACGAATAGAAGAGAAGACTGGACACTAAAGTCAACGTACTCACCAAGCACCACCTCGCTGGATTCTGCCACCATGACAACGTCATTAAAGGTACATCCTGTCCCAGGACATCCATGACAGTGGCTCCCGCTGTCGCAGCCCCTCCCTCTCACCACAGAGACGCTGGTTTTCTTCATGGAGACGACAAGCAGATCCTGCCTCACCCCATTCTCTTTATCTTCAGCTGGACAAACATCCTCCTCTAAACCCCCGTCCTCCACTAAACCCCCGTCCTCCTTTCCTTCTCCCCCCTGCCCACCTTCATTCTCCAAGTCTTCTGCCCTCCTCATCTCCATGCTGAAACGGAGTGTTGTGGATTCCTTGGTGAAGGGATGTAAAGTGTCCTCAGCCGGGAAGGACTTCTCAGCGTATGCCCCCATCTTGCTGGCCTTGTTGTGCACCTTCTGAAGACCAGGAGGAGGGGGACAGAAGTGGACGTGGGGTCAGAATGAGCATTGACTTTGTGAAAATGACACCTTAAAACATCTAAATACACAGTCAAAGTAACAATGTGTGTGTTCTTCCTCTGGTGATTACTGAAATGTAGTCAGTGCAATGTCACTTAATGTTGACATATTTCCAATGTACTACAATGTCATTTAAAGGGACTGTATGTAAGTTTTTACACGTATGAACGTTTTTTAATTTCATTCTGGGTTTCCTCTATCAGCCTGTAGACTGTAGCGGGCCAGTTTTTCCGGGAAAATCCAACGGATGGGATGTCGTGCATGCTCGCGAGTGCCTTTACTCTCTACAGGGCTAACGGTGTGCAACAATAGCTAATGTTTGGTTAGAAATGGAGTCCGCTAACGCCAACAAACGACCAGATCCCCCACCACAACTCAGACACCAACACAAATGGTGCCTTCAAATGGGGTCGTGTTTACCGTGTTAACGAGAAGAGTCCATATGAACGCCCCCCCTCATGTCGAATTCACAACCTCGTAAGTGGAAAGTTTCTGAAAGCTCAGAGTTGTGACGTGTTTGTGGGACAACTCATTTTTTGGTTGTAATTTTAGTCGTGGGCTATAGAACTTTTCTTCATAATGTTATAATAAGTCTGAGGAAAATGTTGATATTCTCTACCGCCTCATCTTTTTCCTCTGTCATTATGCCTTTGCATTTCCTGCATTATTTCCTGCATTATGTTATGTTAATACTGCCGTTGCTTAGCAGCAGTGTTCTCACGACTTAACCACTTGAACGCCAAGCATATCGTGTACACGACTTCCCATGTTGTAAACACGAGCTCACGAGTTTCATTGAAGGCAACAAAACTCTACGGAAGCACAAAAAAAAACAAAGTTATATCTGGTGAAGCCCGTCTAGCAAAACAAGAATGTGACCGACGTCGGGGGTGGGGGGGGGAACTAGGATCAACATCAGCCCGGCCTTCGATTCATAGAGGGACCTTCGTTTTGGTAAGCTAACATTACTGCCAAGCAGGTGAAACATATAGTGATATTGTGGTTTTAGCTGTCAATCACATTCAGTCTCATGTCACTGTTTTGACCAATGCTCGCTTGCGTCTACGTAGTGCGAGCAACAGGACGCTGACTGTCGTTGACTTAATGGCCACAGATGTCACTGTTAACAAGCAATTTCTGATTGTTGCATTCAGCCCCTTTCATATAAAGGTATCTGTGTTACCGTGTGATTTAAACATCAATGTCATGTCAGCAAAGTTCGCCTAAAGCTTTATGTTCATTAATCCTAATTACTAACAGGATGCGTGTGAATCCTGACACACACATATGTATTGTATATGTAGGTCGTACTGTAAAGGACAGAGGGTGCCGACGTGTCGTATCCTGTACAGATTGTAAAGCCCCCTGAGGCTGATTTGTGATTTTGGGCTATACAAATAAAATTGACTTGACTGGACTTGACTTGAACGGCTCATAGTGTACAACAACGTGACAGTTTGGCATGGTGGATTATTCTCTTAAAATAATGAGTGACAAAGAACTTCTTTTATGCAACAGTTTGTGCTAGAGATGCTGATTTTCAGACTGAAATAGAATAGAGAATAGAGTCTGAAATAGAAACTCTACTTTAAAGGTGTTCAGTGTGTAAGAAGGAGAATGAAGTCACCAGTATCAGATTATCTTTAGCTAACGATTGAGCCAACTCCTCTGGTGTGAGATCCTGCAGGTCCACGCCATTTATCTGGATCAGTTTGTCTCCTCTCCTGAGAAAAGAAAACAGAAAACATATAAGGCATATACTATATATAATATAAAACTTCATCCATGTTGCTGGTGTATCTCCTCCTCCTTTCTGTATTTGTTGTAATCTTCAGCTTTTAGCATGAAAAAAAGATGTTACTGCTGAACTTGTCAACCCACTTTGACCACTTTAACTTCTGGAAGACAGCTGCAGAGCATCTGGATCAAAATCCAGTTTTTAAACTTTAAAACTGTTGTTGAACATTTTTTTCTCAATCAGCTTCTTACAACAAGTAACGCTGTCCTACGTTAACACAGTTTTCGGCCAAAGTTAAAATAGTTTTGCTTATTTGACATTAAAGATGTCTGTATTTCTGTTGTTTTTCTCTGTGCTGTTTTCAGTGGTATTATTGTTTTTTTATTGGTTTAGTTGGAAAAAGGTGATGTCACATCCTCCCGTCCTATAATATTTGAATCTGATGACAGCTGCTGGGATCAAACCACACAGTCCTGATGAAGTTTTTGAGTGTTAAAATCTTAATAAATAATACTAAAAGATGATTTTTTTTTTCTAACTTTGATGTTGCTTATTTAGTCATGAATATATTTAATGTTATGGAGATACACCTAGGATTTGTTAGCATGTTTTCAGAGGCACTCAGTCTATAATACACCATCATGTCTGCAGTTGTGAATGTTAATAAGCTGTTGATAAATCAGTTCAGTTGCTCTTACAAATGTTTTACTGCTGTCTGTTGATTGCTTTCTTGATTAATCCATTCATTGTTTAGTTTGGAAATGTCAAAAAATAGTAAGAAAGTTCCCAGAGGCCAAGACGGCATCTTCGAATGTTGTGTTTTGTCAGACCAACAGTCCAAAACAAAAAAATATATATATTGAATTTACTCTCAAATATGAGAAAGAAAAGCAGGAAATCACACCGGAGGATCTGAACCCAGCAATTACTTTAGATTTTGTAATAATAAATGTCTAAAATTATTTATCAGTTATCAAAATAGTTGCCAATTAATTTGCTGTGGATCAATTAATCAACAATTCTTTTCAGATCTAGTTATCATTATTAAACCAAATACTTACTAACTATAAACCCCATTATAAAATATTACTTATAGTGAGAGTAGTAGCCAGCCTTCCAGTTAGTGTTTGTTCTGCTGTCTGAGCTTTAAATTATTAATTAAAGCACATTTCTATTGACTCACCTTCTTGTCTGCCAGAGTTTTTGTTTCTTTTTAATATTCTCTTCGATCTTGTTCTTGTGTTGTGACTGATAATGTGTGATTAAATAATTATTCAACAGGTTTTATATGAGCTCTACTTTTAGAAATGCTGAATTGTTTTTTTTATGTCCTTTCTATGTCTTGTGTCAAAATCACATTTATTTAAAGCTGTTTATGCTGTTGTTCTTACAACATCCTGTACACTATCTTTTACTATTTAATTTAAAGCATTTTGTGGTCTGCGCTTAAAAAAAGTCATTTACAAATCATTCTTACTCTTGTGTTTATTCTTAAAAATAGAATAAAAACACAACGAATGGGCTTTGTTGAGGTTTGTGTTAGTCAAAAACAAAAAAGTCTGTTAAACTGATTTATACCTGACAAACACTTTTTCACTGGCTTTTTTGTACTTCATCACGTTTCCCACTTCATACTGGTGCTTCCCCTCGTGGATCTGGTGGACGATCAGCACGCCTCCCTTCACCAGAGAATCCTGACTCTTAAGAATAAATGAACAAACCTAACATCAATCCATGTACACAATCATATCTTTGAAAATGTATAGTGGTGTTCAGTGTTGAAGAGTTCATCACCCACCTCCAGATCCATGGTGCTGCCAGTGTCCGCTGCCGATAGTGCCAGAGACTGAAGCCGACTCTGGAGGCACCGGCGGCATTTTATAGCCTTCAGTGTGTTGGTGCTTCTGCTTTGCATGAACAGAAGAGGAAGTAGGACTCAGGGGCACTGACACAGTCATGGATGTGGAACTGATGTCTGAAGAGGAACTGATGAAGATTAGTAAATCTTAAATGAAAAAGGGGACACGGTGTATGACTTTTGTTAGAAAACAGAACTTGGGGGGAGAGTTCATTATTTATTTTACTGTCAACAACCACAAACAGTAGCAGCGTAAAGTTACTCCTCATTCTCTACTGAACTGCCTGTAAACAGTGAACACCTTTTTTATTCTGTTACTGGAAGTTCACTTCCTTCATTTATCAGCATAACAATATCCTGACAGCTACAGTTACTGTCAAAGATTATCATAAAGACACCAAACCCTGAACAGAGAGAAGAGGAAATGAGGGTTTATAGTATGTCACTTTAGACATGGGAAGAATAGGACTTCCTCTGTGACAGTAAATAATAATAGTGGATGTATATTTATGGCTCTCCAACTACAAATAACGGAAGCGATCATTAACGGTACTTCACCAACGGCAATGGTCAGTTTGTCACATTTTGGCTTCACATTACGTCAGAGTGGTAATTTTATTAAAAGGTAAATGTAGTAAACAAGAAATGCTTGTAAAGCCTTTTTTTTTAACTTTTATTTGGTTACAGTGATCTGCTTTTTATGAGTGCACCTGTAAAAGTGTTGTATTCTGTATACCACTCAGTGGTGGAAGAAGTATTCAGATCCTTTACTAAAGTAAAAGTACTATTACCATACTGTGAAAATACTTCACTACAAGTCCTGCATTCAAAACCTTACTTAAAGGTGTTATTGATAACATTTTTATGCAGACAAATCATTAAAAAAATAATAATACATCCACAGAGCTTTTAGAAAGGTGACGAATAAAACTATGGCTTTTCTTAAAAAAGGTATTATGACTGTGAATTAATCATTTTAAAATGTTGGCGGGTCCAAAATTAATGTTTTGTGGAAGATATCTAACATTTGGTTCAGACTTCTAACAAGGCTTGTGAGCCAATGGTATAATGGTGTTAGTATCACGTGGTACCTCTGTGTCGTCAGTGATCAAGTTGCCAGTTAGTCTGGAAAAAATGGATAAATGACTGCAGGATAAGTGAATGTTTATCATGGGACATTATAGCATATATTTAATCCTCCAAACAACAAGTAGGGAATAATGTACAGCAAGCCGATCATTGTTGTGAAAGAAACCCCGACAGGGCGATGCCGCAACGCGAAGCGGAGGGGTCTTTTTCGCAACAATGACACGCTAGCTGTACATTATCCTGCTTATTACACGGCTACTTACTTAAGAAATCAATCATTTGACACAAAAATGGTCCACCAGAGTCCGACATCAGAACTGCGCCCATAGCAACGGTCTGCTATAAAGAAATAACAGACCGCAGAACAACATGATTAACCAATCAGTCGAGTATTCAACAAACCCGTGTAATAATGACAGATAATGTCCAGAAACCCTCACAGGTGCTGCATTTAGCATAACAAATCATAACATGGCAAACTGCAGCCCAACAAGCAACAACAGCTGTCAGTGTGTCAGTGTGCTGACTTGACTATAACTTGCCCCAAACTGCATGTGATTATCATAAAGTGGGCATGTCTGTAAAGGGGAGACTCATGGGTACCCATAGAACCCATTTTCATTCACATATCTGGAGGTCAGAGGTCAAGGGACCCCTTTGAAAATGGCCATGCCAGTTTTCCCTCGCCAATATTTAGTGCAGGTTTAGAGTGTTATTTAACAAGCTAGTATGACATGGTTGGTTCCAGTGGATTCATTAGGTCATTAGGTTTTCTAGTTTCATATGATGCCAGTATCTTCACTCTAGCCTTAAAACTGAGCCCGCTACAACCTCCTGCGTTAATGCGTTAAAGACATTAGTGGCGATAAAAGGAAAACCCGTTATTATTGCGTTAACTTTGACAGCCCTGAAAAAAAGTTGAACTGATATCCAAACCTAGTCGTCATCAGGGGGTTGAATATATAGCCAACCTGAAAGTTGAACCAACCTCAGGTCGTAACGTAGACGTCGTCTCAATATGCTGTCTTCAATGTGCTGTCTTGGGAGCGTCAGTAGCTCAGTCCATAGGGACTTGGCTTGGGAACCAGAGGGTTGCCGGTTCAAGTCCCCTCATGGACTAAGTGCTGAGTGTGAACTGGTAGCAGTTTGCCTCTTGGGCACTGCCAAGGTGCCCCCTCGCTCTGACATCTCTCCGTTAATGCATGTATATAGATCCTGTTTGTGCATGTGTGCGTGTACTTCGGGCCTGTGTGTACTAAGTACTATGTAAAAAAAATAACAGAGTGAAAAAATTTAATTTCCCCTCGGGGATCAATAAAGAGCCTTTCTTCTTCTTCTTCTTCAAATTTTAAAAATTATTCAATTTTTATATCCTGACACGTTTTGTAACTGTCTTGCAAGAATTTCACCAATACTGATGTTTTCATCAGGGCTAAGCACAACTAGCTACTCAATTTAACTTTTGAATGTAAAATAATAATCAATTAGGCTACAGAAAGAGGTTACAGCTGTCTGCAAACATAACATTTACTATTTTAATATTGGGATGAGTTGTGTTGCTAAATTTATACAAGCACACACACAAACACACACACTGAGGCTATTTCCAGCTTTCCCAGTTGAGCCAGTGAGGTCCAGCTAAATCTGTAGGCACTGAGGCGGATTGAGTTACATGAGAAGCTCACGCCACTGTTGCAAAACGTCAGGTCTACCACCATCCGGTGCAACGCGTTCCCACCACCGTCACCACCGAAGCTGACAATCTGAACTCGACCAGGTACTGTGACGCACTGAAAATACACTGTTAATCTGCATGACGTGTGTGTGTGTGTCTGACTACTGAGAAAAGTTTCATCATTGTAGCAGCTGAAGGTGTTGCGTAATCTCACTTGTTTTAACACCGGTGTGAGCATTGGATGATAAACAGTTTAATTAACCCACTATTTCAATTTATCAGATGAAGCTTGGTCACGTTGTGTTGTTGGAAATTGAAATCTATAGTTTTGAGTTTTAGGACTCAACTCATAGAGTTCAAAAGACTCTTTAGCTTTGACCGCGTGGATATTTTCAACACGTTCTCATCCCAACTCGTCACATACTGTCGCTTTATCAGAAACCTTGGCGTCACTTTACGGTTGCAGTGAACACGTGGTTAATGTTGTGAATTCAAGCAAAAACACTTGCTTAGGATTAGGCAACAAAACCACTTAGTTAAGTTTAGGAAAAACATCATGGTTGGTTTTAAAATGACTACGTTTGTAAAGAGAAAGTGAAACTTCACACATATGACACGAACAGCGGTCTCCTGGATGAAAGTCTTGTGTTTGTTGGATCCGTATACCTCCCCTCCCGCCCGCCCGCCCTGTGTGCCTTTTTTTTTCGCTCTTTAAACTACGTCACCACACTCCCCGACCACTTCCTCTGAGCGTTTAATATTGAAGCGGGTGGGTTTACATTGTAGTTACTTGAAAGCCCGATGCGTCTCTCACAAAGGGCCTTGTGTGTCGATATCACACGTCACCGGGTGTGACAAAACGGCGGTATCTGTCGCCCTGCGAATGAGAAATATTTTATAGAAACTAGATGATGCAATGATCTGAAGCACATGCTTGTTTTGTTCTTTGCTCAATATGAATAAAAATACAATAATATATAAAAAAGAAAAAATCTTGTGCCTTCAATTGCTAATAGTGGTTGTTCACTTTTGTTGTGCTGTAAATATGTTCGGTTTGCATCTGACCTTGAATTTGAAATGAATGCTGTACTAAACACCATTAAACCTTATTTTAACTGATCTATCATATTAAACCATTGAGTGAGAGTGACATGTCACAGATTAAGGAACTAACTGTGGTTACAAAACAGACTCTGAAAGTACTGCTGACCTTCCCACGCTTGTTTCTGACTGTACGAAACTGTCCTGTCTGTATTGTCATTATGTGTGTGTGTGTGTTTCAGATGGTGGTACTAGATGTGTTGATAATAGGGGGCGGCCCTCATGCCTTGACCCTTGCTAGCTTGCTATCCAACCCTGACCCTGATCCAAACTCAGACCCCGGACATGACTCTCCCCTCTCCTCCTCCTCCTCCTCCTCCTCCTCCTTGGACCCCCCGAGGCCTCAGACAAACCCGGAAATATCCAACAATAAACGTTGCTGTGGCAAGAAGAGGAGGAGGGCGACAGCTGGTACTGTGTGCTTCAGATTTCAGTGGTCACAGATTTTGGTGTAACACCGGCAGGAATGAATTTTGTATTAACTTGATAATCAGACTTCATTCATTCATTAAATTTGAATTATAGTCTGATCAGGGCTGCACAGTGGTGCAGTGTGTATGAGTTTGCATGTTCTCCCCGTGTTAGCGTGGGTTTTATCCAGGATCTCCGGCTTCCTCCCACAGTCCAAAGACATGCAGGTTAATTGTTGACTCTAAATTGCCCGTAGGTGTGAATGGTTGTCTGTCTCTATGTGTCATCCCTGTGATAGTCTGGCGACCTGTCCAGGGTGTACCCTGCCTTCGCCCAATGTCAGCTGGGATCGGCTCCAGCCCCCCCGCGACCCTGAGTAGGATAAGCGGTTGCAGATAATGAATGAATGAATGTAGTCTGATCAGATTACCATTCAAACTGACCTCCAGGAACCAGGAACCTGGTTACCTCACAAATACAACACTTCTTCATTTAGACATGTACGTGACAATCGACAATCAGATAGACTTCCTGTGTGGCCTCACAGCTCAGTTGTTATGCGGTTTGTGTGATTAGACTCTGCAGGCCTGACACTAGACGAACGACTAGCAAAGTCAACCATATCAGAGAGGGTCGACTGCCCACCGATGAGTCTCCGAGTGGTGGATTCCTACGGAGAGTGGACCACTCTGTGGGAGAGCCAGTTCACCGCTCTGAACATCCCTCATCTGCGCTCACACACACTAGTGCACACAGACCCCCTCAATAAGGTAGAAACACAACACTACTTCCCCTGAAGTAGAAGCAAGGATAGTGCTTCTACAGTATGAACATGAATAAGCATGTGTGTGTGTGTGTGTGTGTGTGTGTGTTTCCTTTGTCAGAAAGCGCTGCAGGAGTTTGTTTTAAAGTCTGATCGTTCAGCAGAGCTTCACAGTCTTCCAGACCAGGTTTACATTCTGGACAAAAACGCGTTTTTCAACGACATGAGGCTCGGCAAGAAGGAGAGGAGACGTCTTAACATCACCTCAACACTCAACAAGAGTTTATCCTTCAGTCTGCCAGGAACCAAACTAAGCGTGGATTTCTTTAAAGATCAGGTTGGACATACTGTATATTTATGTGTGTGTGTGTGTGTGTGTGTGTTCTGCATGGTATATTTAATGTCACAATTTACTGAATAAAAGAGGTTCCCAAAAGCTGCAAAACTGCATCTAAATAACCGTTGCTGTAGTTTGATTATACTTTTTCTTTGAATTTTAAATTACAGAAAGAACAGATAGAATCATGTAATTAAACAGCCCTTTCTCATTCCCAGGGTGTTAAATACCGACTCTTTATCACGGCCATCGGTGTACATGTCCACAGGGTTTTTTTATCGCGAGGGATCTCCTCGCTTCCCAGCATTGGACGCCTGATGGGCTGCCACTAGACACAAGGCACTCAGCACCTGATTGGATGAACGCTTTCCCTTGTGGGCTGCTGCTCCCAGCTTTCAAAACCGGAACCAACATGGCGGTTCATTTGGAAACTTTCTTCTCTTATATTATGAAAATGTGTTTCTGAAAACATTTGAGGTGAGAAATAAGCCATGCAGTTGCTGAATCTGTCTGTATTTTAGGTCGACAACGTTTAGTTTAAAAGTTTCTAGAAAGTTTCCAAAGGAGAGTTGCACCGGACGCCCCTGATTTGCATAAAGTAGACCTCAACTTTGTGCAAATGAAGAGCAGGCAACATGATGGTCCGTCTCTCAAATCGCACCGCCACACTACAAGAATGCATTGCACGGCTGCTTCCATAGGAGGGGAGGTGGGTCGGCCCAACAAACACAAGGCTTTCATCCAGGAGACCGATGTTCGTGTCCCGTGTTCTAGTTTTTTCCTAAACCTAACTATAGTCGTTTTGCTGCCTAATCCTAAAATGTCACCATATAGTGGTTTTGATGCTGAAAATAAAGTGACGCAGTGACGCCAAGGGGCGGTATGTGACAAGTTGGGATGAGAATGTGTTGAATTAGAAGCTTGCATTAAACAACATATTAAACGATGCTCCTAGCATTGCGTTACCTCCAAAATAACACAACTATCTATCTATCCGTGACTCGTTTTTAAAGATTTATGTCTTCACTTACAGTAGATGGTGAAATATTTGCAAACGTTATCCTTTAACCTGCATGAGCTCCTAAATCTGAGTATTACTATTTGCTGAGTTGTTGAATCTGAACATGCAGGTGGAGAGATACAACCTGGACAAAGTGCTGGTGAAGGGAACAGTGGAGCACATCACCCCCGTGATGGAGGACAAGGCCGACTGGATAAAAGAGGGTGAAGCCATGAGAGGGACTGAAAGGAAGACAGTGAAGTATTTTCAAGTCCAACTTCAAGAAGGCATCCTACTAAAAGCCCGCCAGGTCGTTATGGCGACAGGTCCGACTCGTGCCCAGATGGCAAACATCCCTTCATGGGTGAAAAGCATCGGAGAGAGCTACCCAGAGGAGCGTCTGCAGCACACGGTGCACCTCATGCACCACCTGCCAACTGCTCGGCAAAAACTTCAAGACGCAGATAGTCAGAGAGAGAAAGAGACTTTTCCCACTCAAGGTAAGTCAGCCTTCTTCCTCTGAGGGTTATGTAACATCACAATGATCAACCGATTAGGCTGTTATCAGGCCATTAAATAGGCGTTATCAGTCGCTATAAGCACCATAGATGTGGGTCAATAGGGGCCTACTACACCCACTAGTAGGTTTTATCATCTATTCACATGGTTGATCACCGAAAGGAGAAAGAAACACAACAGCGACCTCCATCGACTGTAGTAATTACGACAAAAGCAGAAGTCAGGCGCTGTAGTAGACAGCGTTAAACTTCAAATGGGGTGGAGGTCGGGGGCGTTGGACAGGACCCAAAACACAGGGTTTTCACCCAAGAGGAATGGGTTTGCATCCTGTGTAGTTGTCTTTACGTTCACAAGTTTTAATTTCACTTTTGAAACATAGTTACTTTAAGCCAAAACATGATGTTTTTCCCAAATGTAACTGTGTTTTTGTTGCCTAAACCTAAAGAAGCCATTAAATTTGTGTTCAAAATGTAACGTTTTGTCCAGTTTTACAACGTGTTAGAACGTGTTGCTTTTAAGTTTCGCTTTCACTTTTACAACGTAGTAGGTGTAGTAGGCCCCAAAATAACCCACATCTATGGTGCTCTATGGTGCGACAGATAACGCCCATTTAATGGCCTGATAACAGTCGAATTGGGTTAATACAGAAAAGCTTCGCTGGCAAACAGTGTTTAAGCATTTGTCCGAAAATGTAATGCGCTCTTGCTCGTATTTTTTTTGCCAGAATATTCAATAATACTTTGCTTTCACATGAGGTTTCCGTGCTTCTGCACACTTCAGTGGCTATTTGATCCCCTGTCCTCGCTGCAACACTTTCCTTTACAAGTACTGTATGTGTGTGTAGAAGTGTGTGTAGTGTGTACGGCAGGGCAGAGAGTAATGGTATTTGGTGGAGGTCTGACCAGCGCTCATGTCGTCTCAATTGCCCTTCAGCAAGGTGCCAGCCATGTGACATGGGTCATGAGGAAGCACCTCCAGGTCTAGTGACAGTGTGAAACTGCATGTGGAGCAACCATAACTGCAGACATACCCGTCTGCCTCCAACACTCGTATCAGTCCTCACTGTTTCTCCTGCAGTTGAAGCAGTTTGATGTGGGCGACGTGGAGAGCCTGGTGGGTCGTTACTCCCACGTGGAGCACGGCATCAAGATGGACGGCCAGGCCTACCTACGGCAGTTCTACAATGAACGGAGTCTCCACAAACGGCTGGCGATGATTCGCCAGGCGAGGAAAGGAGGGGCCGTCACCCCGGAGGCCTACATCCACCTACAGCCGTTCGTCCTGAATGGACAGGTGGACGTGAAGACGTACTGTCAGGTGATGGTGTATGTGCATCCCATAGGGTGTTGTGAATGAGATGGTATGTGGGAGGCTTTTCACCTGAATTTCCTGCCCGCTCTCATTCCCAGGGCGTCAAATACCGACGCTTTGTCACTACTGTCTGCGTTCGATACCGCCGCACAAGGCACCCTTGAGTGCCGGTATGAGACGCACCAGGCTTTTCACTGACTAGAATCTAAACCCATCCATGGCAACAGCAAACAGAGAAAGTCCTGTGCTGACATAGTTTAAAGAGCGAAAAGACACACACTGGGCCGGCGGGAGGGGAGGTGGACGGGTCCAACATGTGTCATGTTAAAATCAGTTGTTCATTCGTGTCCCATGTTCACAACGTTCAGCTTCATTTTTATTGCACAAACTTGTAGTTTTGAGCCCAACCATGTTGTTTTTTTCCAACAACAGTAGTTTTATTGCCTGAACCTAAGCACGTGTTTTTGTTATATTCACAACATTAAGCACGTACGTGTTTACTGCGACAAAGCGTCAGTATATGACAAATTGGAATGATAATAAGGGCTGTCAATTGATTAAAATATTTAATCACGATTAATCACATGATTGTCCATAATGAATCGCGATTAATTGCAAATTAATCGCACATTTTTTATCTGTCCAAAATGAACCTAAAAGGGAGATTTGTCAAGTATTTAATACTCTTATCAACATTGGAGTGGACAAATATGCTTGATTTATGCAAATGTGTGTGTATATTTATTATTGGAAATCAATTAACAACACAAAACAATGACAAATATTGTCCAGAAACCCTCACAGGTACTGCATTTAGCATAAAACATATGCTCAAATCATAACATAGCAAACTGCAGCCCAACAGGCAACAACAGCTGTCAGTGTGTCAGTGTGCTGACTTGACTATGACTTGCCCCAAACTGCATGTGATTATCATAAAGTGGGCATGTCTGTAAAGGGGAGACTCGTGGGTACCCATAGAACCCATTTTCATTCACATATCTTGAGGTCAGAGGTCAAGGGACCCCTTTGAAAATGGCCATGACAGTTTTTCCTCGGCAAAATTTAGCGTAAGTTTGGAGCGTTATTTAGCCTCCTTCATGAGTATGACATGGCATACTGTAGGTTTTCTAGTTTCATATGATGCCAGTATCTTCACTCTAGCTTTAAAACTGAGCCTGCTACAACCTAAAAATTGCAAGTTGCGTTAAAGAAATTAGTGGCGTTAAAACTAATTTCGTTAACGCACTATTATCGAGTTAACTCTGACAGCCCTTAATGATAACATGTTGGAATGTCATGCAGGTGAGAGAAGCCAGCTGGTGCTACAGGAGTCAGGCCTGGAGTCTCTCCCTCAGCACTGGGAACCAGTGGACTGGAGATGTGATCTGGCTCGCCACCGGCTGCAAACTTGATGTCAAACAGGACCCGCTGCTTTCTGAGGTGATGAAGGAATTCCCCGTTCAGGTGGGTTGGACATACATATGTAGAGATAAGAGCAATGTATTCATTCATTCATTCATTCATGATGTAACCTGAACTAGGCGGCACTAATAGATTCATAAAATGTGTCCGGCTGTTCCCTCCATGAAGGTGATTGATGGTTGGCCGAGCATATCAGAAAGCTTACAGTGGGCAGACGGCTGCCCGCTCTACCTGATGGGGCAGTACACCGCTCTGCAGGTAGATCTTCTACAGAGGCTTCTGGTGTGCAAAAATAACAAAAATAAGTCTCAACAAGAATCTGTACAATTATTTTACAGACTACATGTCCCCTATGTTTTTTTCCCCACACACAGGTTGGACCTCATGCAGTGAACCTGGCCGGCGGACAGGCCGCCAGCATGCGGATCGCCAAGGACATCATGCGCCGTCAGCAGCAGGACAACACAGAGGTTTCTGAACTGAGTGGAGAGAAATCTAAAACAGAAGAATATATTCAACAGATGCAAGGCCTGTTATGGCTTTAATGTTGCTGTTCAGCCTGAAGAACTAAGATGCACGTGTGCTGACTTATGTCGGGCCAGTGAGGCCTTGATTAAATGGATTGCACTTAAATAAATGCTTTTTTAGGAACTATAACAGCTCTTATATTTTAAATAAACAAATGGTCACAGGGTCATAATTCCAGGTATATTCACAAAAATGTAATGACATGACTTGTGTTGTAAAGATCCCTGTTTTCTTTAATTTTTTTCCACTTCCTTTCCTCGTCACTGATTGGCTATTGTTTGTCACCCTTATTAACCTGATTTAGTTCACCTCCTTATTTAAAGACTGCTCTCCCTTTTACTCACTCTTTTCCACCTTCACATGTGGCAGCAGGTCTGGTAAGAGCAGTTTCTTAGTTGTTATGTTACTCTTAAGTTCCTTAAGGCCATGTTAATTTAACTGAGAACTTTATCTTGTCTCTATCTCTAATCTTGTATTTTGTTTGATAGGCTACACCAGCCCATGTGTCTTGTGCTCCTTTATATTTATTAATGCTACTGCTGTTCAGATGATTGAAAATTCCTGGCTTTGCTTTCTGATCCGATGCCCAGGATGATCAACTTTCATACTGAACCTCCATGGCTGTAATTGTAGTAGTGTTAGCTGGTCCACCTTAAGTGAGCCTGATCATGTTCCAATGGGCACCAGTTGTAGCTCATTGATGCTCCTCTATTATGCACACACCAGGTAAACTCTCAGGCTGCAAAGACACTGTCCCTCATTCCTGTGGTGAGTTGATTTGAGGTTTTTATTTGAGCTGCTTGTTTCTTTATTTGTGTGTGGTTTAGAGCGCTGACTGATTTTGTTATAGGCTAGATTTCCCTGTGACCTCCAGCACACTTCCTGGGTTGTGGTGACTGAAAAAACACACGCTCTTTCGCAGTAAAACTCTCTCATATCTATTCAGTGGTTTTGTTCTTAGAAATGTTTTTCTCCTTTTTGTTCTTCTCTTGCAGTGCTGACTGTCTCTCTGTGTTGTAAGCCAGATCTTGATCCAGGAAGGGGGGGGGGGGGGTCGGAGGTCTGTTTAAGCCGGGCCTAGCACGCGGAGTAACCACTCATATTGTATGGTTGAGTGTTTGCACCTTGAACTTAAGTTTTGTGTAACTAAATTCACCACTCTTTTGCTTTGGTCTAGACTGGGCCTTCCACTAAATGTCCCCGGCTTGGTAGACGGCGACCCTCCCTCCTGTAGCAGTTCTTACTTTACAAAGGGCCCCCATTGTATGCTTGTATATTGCTCCTTGTGGCAATGTTTTACATGGTCTTAATTGTTGCAAACATAATTAACATATGTTTTTTTAGTAATGTTATTGGTTGGGTTTTTCTAATATTAATAAACATGATTATTAACCTTGGAAAACTGTGTCTCTGCTCTCTATCTCCTTGTGTTGCCAGGTCAGGGACAGTTTTCAGTCCAATCACAACCTGACTAATTCAATAAAAAACAGCCCAAATCATAACCTTGCCAGAAACCTGTGTAAAACTTATATGCACAATAAACACATAGCATACTAGACTTCATATCTGCATCATATAACTAAAGATAAAATGTTAGAGAAATAGGCTATTGCAACCCACAAAGAATGCAGTCAGACAATCAAATACACAAGATTCAAGATGTTGATTGTCATGCCGGTTAAACAAGTACAATTGTGTGAAATGCTTTTTGCTGGGAAGCTCCATTCAAAATAAGTTATATTACAATTATAAAAGGAAATAAAATTTACTTTGTACAAGGCATATTAAGAACATAAATTCCCATGTCCATGATGTCGAGGTAAGTAGTTCCTCAGTTCTCCCTCATGACGATTGAATATAGTTCATCAATCAAGTATTTCTCAAATTAAATTAGTCAATAATGGGAGTGATTGGACACAATGAAGTTTACAGAATTTTCTATGTGTTTTTGACCTTAAAATGACAGCTTGTTAATGTTAGCACAATATTTTCAAAACCCTGCCAGATGTTGACAAGCAGCCCAAATTTCATCTAAAAGCCCAATTTAATCAAAAGTAGCCCAAATGGGTGGAAACCAGCCCAATCTGGCAACACTGTGGTATGGGTTAAAATGACTGTCTGAGATGGTCTAACCTTCATGCTGGTCACATAAGCAAACATTTTATGGCCTGAATCAAGGAGAGTTTTGTATATTATTATTGTAAAGCTTTCTGAAATCTGACTCTGAGCTGTAGTAAAAATGACAGGGAGCTTCAGCCCTGTCATTTTTATCCCCCTCTTGTAAACCAATTTCTATCCTGCTCCATTATTTCTAGCTTCTCACCTGTCTCACACTGTGGGAATAGATTTAGCCACGCCCCCCTGACTGACTGACTTCCGCATTGTAATCTCACCTGAGATCTCACCTGAGGGCTGCAGGCACAACAACAAACCGGCGCTCATTTAAACAGTAAAAACAACCAGAACAGCATCGGGATAGGTGATCTTATCCTCTCAGGTAAGTGGGTTTATTTTACAGTGTAATCTAACGTTGGCAGGAATGTTGAAACATTTATGAAAGTGTGATTTGTACCAGGTAAAATAACGCGCTGGGGCTTCAATTATGCACGTTGAAAATAACAATATGCAGAAGCTTAGTGTTGAAAACATCCTTAACTGGAAACAGCAGGGACTCTGTAGCCTACTAACTCCAACAGGAGGAAATAGAAGTAGCAGGCGACCAGCAACAGATCTGAGATCAGAAGCTGCTTCAACAGATGCTTCAACAGGTGCTCTGCAGAGGATCTGAAGTCTGTTTAACAGATTGGTTCGTGCACACAGAGCCGGGAACATCCGGGACAGAGATGATGTAATAAAAAGTAAAGGAAATGTGTCTGAGATGAATGTACTGTAGGGAAAGTTGTGAGAGATGAGTCGTCAGCAGCAGCTCTGAGCAGTCAGCTGATCCTCTCAGCTGACTGCTCAGCTGATCAGCTGTCAGATCTGCTGGTCTGCAGCTGTGAGCCTCCAATCTGTCAGGAAGAGGATTTAGAAACCGGGAAACCCCTGTGATTGCGTGACCTGTCTGGTTATTTTGTCGTCGTCATCATGTTACTTTGCAGTATTTGATTTGGGAAATTCCTTCTCCTCCTCAGTCCTCCTGTTTGGGTCTTTTCTGTCTGATTTTTTTTATAAGAACAAACAATCAAAACACCAACAACAGTTTGAATTGCAATAAAGATGATCCGATTTTGCTTTGAGACCACAGTTTGAGATGTCTCTACATCTACAGTACAAGCTTAATGAATAATAATAATGAAATAAAGGGAAAAACCTTAAACGAGTGAATTGGAAATTCTTATTGTATGTTTTGCATGTCTGCCCACTGCATGCTGGGAAACTGTAAGTTGCACTGAATAAGAGCGAGTGAGGAAGTGGGTGGATGGATGGACATTTAGGATACGTTCCAAATCGCATACTTTTTACTTTATTACAGTATGCATATAATTGGGACATACTACTTCCTCATAACATTGTGCCTTGAACTTTGACCCTCCTGCTCATATATCTGCTACGCTGAGGATTGTGGGTTAGAATAGCCAGAAAAGCATGCTGGCTTGCATACTGCAAAATGCAACCGGATGTAGTAGGACATCCTGGTATCTTTTGGCATACTGGCATTTGACATATAGAGTGCTCCAGGGGTGATGTATTTTTGTAGGCCAACCAGGAAATTAGCATCGCCCTGGTTCCCTTGACAACAAGCCAATGGGATTTTTCCATTGGGTTTTGGTTTATTGCAGATATAAACTCTGTGGCAAACAAACGTTTATGATACTTGCACGTTTTGTTCGGCAAGATAATCTTCACAAATGAACACCACTTTTATGACTTTTTGAAGTGTGAATGCAATCGCCAGAAGTAAAAATCTAACGTTAGGCTATAAACCAACTACAACATGGTCACATGAACGCGAGTATACACAACGAGGCGGTAAAGGCTGACGAGTCGACGTGATGACGTTTAGCCACTTGTTAGCAACCGTCTTTTTTAAAGACACAGAAAAGCTTAAAAATTCATGAGTGGGTTATTTATTGATGTATTTTGTGGTAGAACAAAACCTTAAAATCTCTTAAGCTTGTGTTAACTACAGACCTTATTTCAGGCATCCCAACGAAAAACCCATTCAAAAAAACGCATTGACTTCCAGACGAGGGAACCGAGAAGTGCTAAAATGCTAACTCATTTCCGGGTTTTAGGACTCATTCCTGAGTCAACATAAGTAATAGTAAAAATAGCTGAATAAATGTATTCAACATGACTATTTATGACCCATAGTGGATCCCAGTTGCTGTATAAACTCTGCTCTGTATCACAAACTTGTCAAAACATGACATTTCCTCCAGTGTTTTACTGGCAGTTTAAAGACATTTGATTGTCAGACAAGTTCATTTTTAAATCTCAAAAAGAGCTCATGTACAGGAAAAATATGGATTTGTTCAGTTGCCTCAAAAACAAACTATTTTTTTTGCATCCATAAATGCCTTTTGTCATTTTATCCTTCATTAATGAATATTAAGGTATATTTTATGTGTTTGCAGTGACTAGTGACAATGAATGTGAGGAGAGTGGAAAAGACGGTTCTGAGTGTGGAACAGTCGGAGGGAGTCGGTGCTCGTGTCCGCAGGAGCATCGGTAGAAAGGAGGTATGTTGTTAATGAAGTTCGACTGTCAACCCTTTTACTAAAAAGTCAACATAACAACCATCATTGTAATTAATGCAATACTCTACATATTTTATTTCCAGCTGAGAAACCTGGATCCTTTCCTGATGTTGGATGAGTTCAGAGTGAGCAAGCCGGCAGGTTTTCCAGACCATCCTCACAGAGGATTTGAGACGGTAAGAACATATATCTATATCTATCTCTATATCTCTATGTATCATGCATTTGACTTTAATTTTAAATGTAGCAGCAAATATTCAGATAAGATGGAGAAAGTTAGGGTGCTAAAACTAAAAAAGGATCATAGAACCAACCGGCTTCACTGAGGGGAGAAACTCTTACTTTGACCACAAGATGGCGACAGCAGAACAGAAAGCTACAGGACCACTGTGTCTTCCACAAATGTTGATTTAGGTTTATAGATTAAAAAAAAGAAATCACACAGAGATCCAGAGACATCAGAGATAAATTGACTGCTGGTACTGTTAAGTTTAATGAGCTCAAGTTGAGCTTAGAAAGCTTCGGGTTAAAATTTTATCATGACAACTCAGAAAAAAAATCCCCTATTTTGAAAGAGAGGAATTGTCCCGTCGTCTGATGTGTCTTTGTTGATCCGTAGTTGGTTTTGTGGTTTTTTTATTCTTCTTGGTATTTGAAATGAATATATTCTGTCTCCACCAGACTTACTGACTGACTGATATGTCGGCTGTCCCAGTTTCCTGAAAACTGAGCCTTCAAATAAAATGTGAATACATTACTGCGGTAGCTTCTTGTACGTACATACTCATTAACAATTAAGCTCTACTTTACATTTTTTTAAGTATTAGTAGTAGAAAGTATAAGTAGTAAGTATAAGTCAAGTATTTCAAATGATTTTCTTCTAGTCTATGATAATTTTAATAAAGTAGACATGGCTTCAGTGTTTACACAAACATATATAAAACCTGGAACCCATTTTTTTAATGTGTTGCTTGTAATTTCAACACATTTTGTTTTTTGTTGGGGCTGTTTGCCAGACAATTGAAGCTATTTTAAGATGTCATTTGGGCTTCAGTGTGATGGGAATTTGGCATCGCCGTTTGCATTTTACAGACTTGTCGGTTAATTTATAAATTGAACAAATAACAGATACATTTGCAGATATTATCTTGAGTGGACATGACGATTTTACACCCTGTCAATATATATAATATGAAAGGCTGGTTATAACTGATTTCTTAGAATCACCTTTACATTAAAGCTGCACTATTCAACATTTTTTTTACTAACTCTAATGATCATGTGTGATGTGAAAGATGCTGCTCGTAGCGACGAAGCCACAGAGAAATATCACCCAAATCTGTTTCAGTTTTAGCAGCTCATTATCTTGATTTTACTACCCCCAACTTTATGTTTTAATTCATCAACTTAATTGACTGACAACGATTTTGCAGCAAAAACTCTCTGATCAACCCACTGTACACAAAGGTAGAAACTAGCTGGTGAACATTTAGAGCCAGATATGTCCTTCAGGAGTTGGTAGAGATCAAAAACAGAACTGAAAGAAGAGTTAATATTGGATTTACATTCATCAGATGGACCGAAACACGGCTCCAAATGAATAATAATGTTTGCTCCGTGTTTGCTCAATGTTCTCCTGGCCTTGATGTGGCCAAATTCGTTATTGCTGCTTTTAGGCAAATTACATTTTAACATGCGTTTGGAAAGTGAAGTCACAGAATAGTTGCAGTAAGTGATGTGTGGACCACTTACTCAGTTTTATTGCATCTTTAGAAATGGACAGCTTTTTACTTTTACCTTCACTTCTCTGGTTTCTGCTCTGAATAAAGTGGGAGAATATCTGATTAAATAACTAATCAGCTCTTATTCTGGCTCCCACTCTGTTAGTCTCTATATGTGAACCATTTGTTCTTGAAAATGGCTTCATAAATAAATGTATCACTTTTTTAGTTTGGACCAGAGGGATCTATTGGCAGAAATGGAATATAATATACTAGGAAACAAAAGTTCGGAAACTTGTGTTTGGTGGATTATTTCTCTGTTGTTACAATGCTAATTGGCATTGTATTTTACATCGTTGGAAAGCCTGTTTATTTACCTTCACAATGATGTCCAACTTGTTAGGATCATGCATTTGTGGGATGAGCAGCACAGCTGATTATTTGGGTAGCGCCCAAGAAAAATTTGCCAAAATGCTCTGCCAATGGTAAACAGTGTATTCTCCTGTTGGAATTGACTCTTGTTTTGAGTTGTTTGGTGGATTGGATGATTGAACTCTCTATCAGTAACAAGGAACAAACAACACATATTAGCTATTTTACACTTTATTCATTTAATACACCGTCAGGAGCCTCAGTAGCGGTGGAAGATCCATACACATCGCGACTGGCTGCAGAATCTCATCCCGATATCTCACTGCATTGAGATGGCCTTCAATGATGACAAGCCTTGTTTTGCCAGTGAGGGAGATGCTGCCCCACACCATGACACTGTCCCCACCAAAAGCTGTTACTCCATCGGTGAAACAATCAGCATAGCGTTCTCCACGTCGTCTCAATACTTTGACCCTGCCATCCAACTTTGGCAGACAGAACCTGGACTCATCACTGAACATGTTCAGGTTCCATTGTCTGTGTTGTCGACACCAGCGCAAATGGGCCTGACGGTGAAGGGCAGTCATTGCAGGCTTCCTGGTAGCCTTATGAGAACACACTGTTTACCATTGGCAGAGCATTTCGGCAAATTTTTCTTGGGCGCTACCCACATAATCAGCTGTGCTGCTCATCCCACAAATGCATGATCCTTACAAGTTGGACACCAGTTTGAAGGTAAATAAACAGGCTTTCCAACGATGTAAAATACAATGACCATTAGCATTGTAACAACAGAGAAATAATCGACCAAACACAAGTTTCCGAACTTTTTTTTCCCAGTTTATTAATAAGTATGTTTTCTTTAGTGTATAATCACCACCTGAAAATAAGAGTTGTTGTGTTTTCGTTAGCTTAGAATGAGCCCTTTATATCTACATAGGGAGCGGGTCCTCTTCACGGAGCCAGCCGCCATGTTTAAAATATAGACTGTATATAAAGATGGACGACATGATGCCCCCTGCTGGCTGGCTGCAGTATAGGTCATAAATCCTGCCCCCTTTATGTTAGTGGATTGGACATGGTCCAAATTAAAAAGTCAAAGTACACGTCAAATACATTTTTCCCAAAGATGGTTTCTGTCATTTTAGGTAGTTCATATCACGCTGATCTAAGTTCAAGGATTTATTTTTCTGATAAGTTTGGTTTTATTTGATGCTATAAAAAGGGGTTGAGACGTCATGATTGACAGCTGTGAGACTCTCTCGCTGACAAGCTGCGGCTGTGCTCGGCTCGCGATTGGTTCGGGCGGGTGACCTTGATACTGCGGCTCCACCGTCCGATCACTACTGCACAGACTCCAAATGATGTCAAAATCTCAAGATGGCAGCTCCCCTATCCGGGATATTTTGGCTTAACTTTTGTACAGTGAGAGGAAGTGGAGACGCGCCGTCCATCCTTATATAGTCTATGGTTTCAGCAGTAGCCCAGAATGGAAAAACCAAACACCGTTAACTTTTCCTGCTTGGGCCGGAGTCGACAACGTGACTCGCTCCAGAGCGTCACTCCACTCAAACAAAAAAACCTAGCCCAGTGTTGCCAACTCTTTTCCAATGAAAGTAGCTAGCAGCACTAGCTCCAAAAGTCACTAAATCTAGTGAGAAAGTCGCCAAGTCGGCAACACTGACAGTCTGTCCCTTCAGGCCTCAATCCAAAGCCACTCCCCCAAAATTATCATTATAAACGTAAACTACGAACATGGCTATTGTTAGTACTCACAGCTGTCGAGCTAGCAGCTTGTGAAAGACTCCGTTGATAAAGAGTATAGAAGCAAAGAGACAAAACTGGCATTTCTTTGACAGCATCCGCTGCTGCCATTTTGGACTGAAAGAGCTTAATATATTTATAATATTTTATTGTTCAACACTGGCAATTTCGGTAGAATATGACAATAGAATAGAAATAATTTAGTTTTTTAGGCGGACATTTTACTGGTGTCCAGTAGCCGCTTTCAGTCCAAAATGGAGGAAGCGTAGCTTTGTTGCTGGGCGCTGATGTTGCAATGGAACAAACAATTGACTTTCACTTCTTGGCAATATACGTTCTTTTCCGGTGATGCACAATTACTGTACAGGCAGAGTGTAATAATATATATATATATTTATATATATAGTACAGTATGTAATAATTGGACGGGTTTATTACAGTCCTGCGACAGCCACAGATACCAGATTTCTTTCTTATTTTTTGTCAGAGCTTTTGGTTTATTGATTGTTATCGGGATGTAATGAGAATTTCAACAAATATAACAAAAAAGTATTTGAAGAAAATTACCAACCCTAGCTTTAATGTTGTATATTAAAGTCACCACAAGCCCGTCACATGTTTTTAAATTGTAGTTTAACTCTGTACTCTGCAGTAATAATAGTCAGCAGTAATACTTCCACCACATTGATGAATGGGTAATGTGGCAGGTTAAATTTTTTTTTCAGCCGAACTTAAAAAACCCAGATATTGTCCTTAGATTGCCAGACGTTCCTCCAAATGTATTTGAGTTGGCAGATGCAACTTAAATCTCCCGGTGCGGGTGGACAGGACTCGGCTACACTCCCAGCATGCCTTTCAGCAGGTGTGTTTGCTCACACTCGCATGACTTTTGAAATCATGCAGCTGTGGAGACAGATCACAGGCAGCTCGCTGCAGGGGCCCGAGCTTTCCTCCCTTACACAGATGTTCACCTTTGAACCCGTGCCCCGCCGCTCAGCACTTCTTTTCCTGTCCAGTCTGACCACTGCGGCAGTGAAACCAGCGCACACGTGCTTTTAGTGTCAAAGCAGCACTCGTTTATAAGCTCAAGGCCTGAGTTAATGAAACCTGGAACATTATATTTCACTTAATGCACAGAAAGTGCATTACTTTATGTCAAAATAAGGCTTAAATAAGATAAAATAAATTGAAAAAATTGCCCCAATTCTTTACATTTATTTCTAAATTTAAGTATTAAGTCACCTGTATGAGGCTCTTTATGCTATGTGTGTGTCTTTCCTCAAACAGGTCACATATGTTTTAGAGGGGATCATGGCCCATGAAGACTTCTGTGGCCATTCAGGAAGACTGAAAGCCGGAGATCTGCAAGTACTGCATAACTTAATTTTTTATGATTTTTTAAAAAAGGAATTGTTTGTCATTTTGGGAATGATGCTTTCTTGCCGAGAGTTGGATGAAAAGATTGACACCGCTCATGTTTGTAGCTATGGTAAATGTGAAGCTACAGACTGTTAGCTTAGCTTAGCACAAAGACTGGAAACAGGGGGAAACAGCTAGCCTGAAGAAAACTGCCTACCAGCACCTCTAAAGCTCACTATATATACAAATTATGTATCTTGTTTGTTTAATTCGTACAAAAACGGATGTGTAATAATGGCAATTTGCGGTTGAACATGCAGTTATGTGCCGAACATTTTACTTTTGGACACATAGAGTGCTCCAGGGATGACGTATTTTTGTAGGCCAACGAGGAAGTTAGAATCGCTCTGGGTTCCCTCAACAAAAAGCCAATGGGATTTTTCTATTAGGTTTTGGATTATTGCAGAAAATAAGCTTTGTGGCAAACAAACGTTTATGACACTTAGACGTTTTGTTCAGCAAGATAATCTTCACAAATGAACACCATTTCTATGATTTTTTGAAGCGTGAATGCAACCACCAGAAGTAAAAAGCTAACGAGGCTATAAACAAACTACACCACGGTCGCATGAGTATACACAACGAGGCTGTAAAGCCGGACGAGTCGGCATGATGAAGTTTAGTAGTCTCATTTAGCCACTTGTTAAGAACTGCCTTTTTTAAGACACATAAAGGCTACAAAAGACATATTTTACATCAAACAAAACGTTAAAATCTCTTCAGCTTTTGTTAACCACAGACCTTATTTCAGACATCTAACTAAAAACCCATTCAAAAAAACCATTGACTTCCAGACGAGGGAACCGGAAGTGCTAAAATGCTAACTCATTTCCGGGTTTTAGGACTCATTACTGTAGCAATCTATTGGCGCTGATTGCCTATAGCAACCTCTCATGACAACAGTAGTCCGGCCAATGAAACCAAGTAAAACCACAACGGCTCATTTTTTTTATTTTGTACAAATTAAACAAACAAGTTCTAACATGCTAATTAACAAGAAAGCAAATAAGCATATTTTCCAAAATGACAAACTATTCCTTTAACTTTGCCACTAATAAAATAACTAAATATGGAAATATAAATAAATATTTTCTGTTCTTTCAGATATTAGATGCACGTTATCTAACGGTGTGATCACTGATATCTATCAGTCTAATCATCCTAATAGTAAATGTCATCGTTAACTTGAAGCATTCAGTCCGCTGAAACAACAAGAGCAGAACAAGACTTCAACCTATTGGCCTACAAATTCCCACCAACTCATTACATATGTATTATAATGTTGTGCACTCACACTAATTGGATATCATGCCCTGTGGGTTGTTTCCTGTGTTTTTAAAGTAGTAAAGTTACACACACACACACACACACACACACACACTCACAGGCTGCTGACTGAGCTTCAATCTGCAGCAGAGGTTCAGTCAGTTCAGTTGAATTTGCTGTAACCCTCCATGTGCACCCTCCGTAGGCTCACGACGTCACGTTGGAGCTGCAGATGCTCAAACAGCCGCCTGCTTGTCCTTTAGGGAAAAGCTCCAACACAGTTTCCGATTAAAGCCGCGAAGGAAGCGGTGAAGACGGCATGCCAACAATGTTCTGTTAGTGGTTCAATTAATTCCACATCTGTACATGTCCATTTTAGAAAAGAAACAAATCCAATTTCCTCCATGTTTAGATAGATATAGATGCATACGTGCTGAAAATCAATTTTTTTAAAGATATTTTCCAAAGGTAAAAGTCCTTAGAACTGTATGATTCAACTTTTTCCATTGGTCTAGTGTTAAAAAAGTTAACAAAAATCACAATAAATGGTAATATCAAATCGCAATACTTGTAGAATTGCAAAACTTATCGAATCGACACTCAAGTATTGTGATAGTATTGAATTGGGAGATAGGTGTATCGTCCCAGCTCTAATAGATAGATAGATAGATATAGCAGCTTAGCAAACAAGACAAAATTAATGTGCAAAAAAGCTATTAATTCTTATCAATACAATAACTTAGCAATAAACAATACTTGTTGACAATAGTTTAAATAAATGAGAGGATTTCTACTGTACATGTATACATGTGTAATGGTGTGAATTGGACATTGCAAGTAGTGCAAAAATAAATGTTAAACTAAATTTGTGCAGTTATGGGTCAGGTTATTTAAAAAGGAGGTAAAAAGGTTTATATGAGTCCATCAATAGTTTATATTGACTGATTTTTCTGTGCCCAGAAACGTTGCTGAAAGAAACAACTATTTCTTCAATAGTTACCCATAATGTACTTGTAATAAGCATAGTTATATTAAAGTTTTAAATGAATAACAATGTTCATATTTTCATTCACAATGCCCATCTTTATACGGGCTTTATGTACCCAAACTGGCAGATTATTTCCAAGTTAGACTGCATATTTATTATATCGCATAAGATGTTTTAAAATTGAATTTGAACCACTGATTAATTTAATTTCATCTGTGCTTCCTCTGTTCTCTTGATTTATTCTCTGTTGTATTCTGCATGTTATTATCCAGTAGATCCCTGACAGTAAAATATACGCAGCACAAAGCAATAAAAGAAAGCAATAAAAGAAACCAAACCGCATGGTGAACAGTCACGGATGAATAATCAGCGTCCAGCTGCATTAAAGCAAAGCTTGAGAGTGGATTTCCAGCTGGACTAAAAGAGAAGCACAAGCTGTTAAACTAAACCTCATCTCATCCAGTATGTTTCAAATCACGACCCAAAACCAGCTGTACCTTATAGAATGAATTTATTATTATATTCAGAAGAATGTATCTATATTTTACTGAAAATCACTTAAGTCTTGCTTTACTTTGAAGTCCAAACATCTGATGTTTTTGCATAATATAGTTTATTATTTATAATACTGCTGGAAATGTCTCAAAGGATATCTGTATGTTTGACTAACATTTTCGTAGATGTCAAGATACTGTCATTCAATAAAAACTTTGAGAATATGGGCTTCACCAAAGTTACAACAAAACATCCCTTGAAGAACATTTGACAATTAGGGATGCATCGATCTGACTTTTTCAGTCCCGATAGCGATACGATAACTGGGCTTTGGGTATCGGCCGATACCGAGTACCGATCTGGTAGCAGTGTCTAATTAATAAGCTGTGTGGAAGGCTGTGAGGAAGTGACTGGGATCATTCTTTTATGTGTAAGGCCACATCAGGCTGGACTTAAACATTACTTTCCTAACTTTGTAAAACAAAATGTAACAAATAAATACATAGATATAGATTTACTGAATTGTTATTTCTTTATATTCAAATTTTTTTGTGGCACAAAGCGTACAACGGTAACACTTCATTTTACAGGTCCGCAAATTTCATGGTAATTAGGTGATAATTAGCATGAAACCTATTTGAAATTTCTTTGGAATTACTGCAAAATTACCTCAATATTTACCTCAAAATTTATCGAAAATTATTTTATTACAAAAGTTATTTAATAATTATATGCTAAAATAGCATATAATCGTTAAAATAGAGCCCTTAGGCTTGAGAAGCGGCTGTGCGCTGCTCTTCATCTGAGGTGGAAAACCAAAACTAGCAGAAGACACTTCTGATCAGGCACAAATCTCACCATTGTGTGACTTATTGTTTACACAAATGTAACCTGGAAGCTGATGTGATGATTCAGGGAGTTTTTTAAAGAAATTTCAAATAAGTTATTTGCTAATTATTATCTATTTACCAGAAGACATGGAAATAAAGCATATCAATAACTTTGTATTCTTTTCCTGGAAATGTATTAAATAAATTACCAGCTATTTATTACTGCTTATTGGGGAATAGCGGAATATAATCATTAAATAAGGTTTATAATAGATATAAAATAATGGTAATAAAAGTCCAGAGTCAAGTCCCAAGTCAAGACAGCCAAACAAAGTATTTTTTGATACATTTTGAGGTAAGTATTGGGGTAATTTGGCAATTATCACCTAATTACCATGAAATTTGCGGACCTGTAAAATGAAGTGTTACCGGTATAAAAGCACAACTATAAAGTGTAAACCTTTTTAATGCAGCAACAAATTGGTCAAAACTATGGAATTAAAATTCCAGTATGTAGTATATAAACATAGAATTTAATTAAATCGATCGGCCCCATTGTCACAGATACCCGATCCAGCTATTTGAGTCAGTATCGGCCCGATACCCATATCAGTATTGGTATCGGTGCATCCCTATTCACAATTCTTCAGACAGTTATTTCTGTCTGGAGCAAATTGGTGGACCAGCCACCTGATCGGTAGTGCCATTCCAAGTGCCGCACCACATGCATGATGACCAATAACACATGATTAATAACACCCTTCCCACCTCTGGTTAGTTAATACAAATACAACGTTATGGCCTCAACAAATAGCGATGCAAATACAAATAGTGACTTCTATGAACAATTTCAGCACATAGATTGTGTCTATTTAAAATATGTCTCCTTGTCCACCAGTGGATGACTGCAGGACGGGGGGTGGTCCATGCTGAGATGCCCGTGTCAGAGGAGCCGGTGGTGGGCTTACAGCTGTGGGTGAACCTGTCGAGTCGGGACAAGATGGTGGAACCGGCGTACCAGGAGCTGAAAGGCTCCGCGATCCCCAAACCCAACCAAGGAGGAGTTACAGTCGCTGTGATATCTGGAGAAGCTTTAGGAGCAAAGGTGTGTGTGTGTGTGTGTGTGTTTGTGTGTTCATAATTCAGCCACAGGGTTGTGATGTCACTGCAGCATCATTAAATCAAGCCCCAGACAGAAGAGCGCTTTGAAACTGAACATGATGTTTACTTTCCTGCTAGCTGTTGATCTCATGGTGATTGCGCATTTGCTGGATGCTTGCGGCACATAGGAAAAACCGACAATGACATAAATGTGCGTGTGTGTGTGAGTGAAAGTGAATGCCTGTTAACCACACTATGTGACCAGTGTGAGTGTAATGAGTGTCTGGTTGAAAAGAGGAAACTGCAAATGAGGAGCAGATTGTCCTGGCCTGCGAGGGATGACTTTGTAATGTTGCTGTGTGTGTGTGTGTGTGTACGTGCGTGCGTGCGTGCGTGCGTGCATGCATGCATGTGTACTTCTTTTATTACACTTGTGAACGTAAGTGGAAGTTGACGTGGAGACTGAAGTGAGGGCTGATGACGAACTTAGGCCTAACGAGAAGCTGATAGAGAAGCTATATTATGCAAATTATGGTCTGCCTCTGGGTTTAACACGTCATTGAACTGAAGTAGTCTCCTCCACCACTAAAAGTCACACATCCATTTCTCTTTATTTATTGTATTTATTCATAAGGCTCATAATTTTGGGTTTTTATCGATGATGATTTCAGCTCAAATTTACCCTGATTTTATGAAGCCTGACATCACAAGAACCTCTCAGTTCATTTTCGATTGCCAAGAGGCACATCATCAGCATATAGACCAAAAGGCCTCTGGATGCAATTGGATAGACCTACAACCAATTAGAGCAATGAAACATGTGATGGAGACTACAGCGTGCAAAGATGAGCTGTGATGACGTAGCGTCAATATGTCTGTGAGCGATCTTGATGACATTTCAAGTACCTTTCTCTACACTGCACATTTGTGCAGATATGTCCCTGAATGTAATGCCCTGTATTTATTGAATTTTTACAGATGACAATAATAGTTCTGCACAAATCAGGAACTCAGAACTCTCTCAGCTTTTATTTCCTTAACTTTGCTCACTTTCTCACGTATGTTTCCTGTTATCAAAACCTCAATGCTCAATGTTTTTTTAAGGTCATCTCATTCGACTCATTCACAATAAAAAAGCTATTTAGTGCAAGAAGTGTGATCCATTATTAATAACAGCTTCTGACTTTGTATCTCTGAAAAACCATGGGATTTTTAGTAGGTCGTCAAGCCATATAACAATTGTTTTTATGGGTAGCAACGAAACAATGCAACTTTAACTTATTGTTCACACCCCATTGCAGGGAACAGAATTGCAGATGGTTCTGAAGTTGTAAACAAATGACCGTGACCGTCACTGGCACCACTATTTCAAAGTTTGCATGAATGTCTTTCATGAATGTGTTAGAGAAAGTAAGCATATTGTCTTTTTTCCCCCCTATAGTCGAAGGTCTACACAAGGACCCCGACCTTGTACCTGGACTTCAGACTGCAGACGGGCGCCCTGCATGTGCAGCCAGTCCCCTCAGGTAGGAGAATAACATTTCTGAATACACCATAGTGTGTCTGTAAATGGTCTGTTAATAAGAGAAGTGTCTGTCAGGATGCTTACACAAAAGCACCTCATGGTTGCTTCGTGTCCTCGCCATGAGACGACCCTGTTTACCACAAAACTTATTGAATTTTGTCCTCTTGTGGAGGGAAACAGAACAATGAGTGATACTTGGGAACATAATAGGAAAATGAAGCAAGGCTAAGTAGAAATCACGCTCTCTTCACTTTGCAAATTAAAAGTTCAGTTCATAATTAATAAGACACACGCTTGCTAAATTCAGCTTTTGGTGGCTAAGGTTAGCAAACTAAAAGGTGCGATTTTTTTTCCTGTAAACCAGTGGGAAACCTCTGGGGTCTGAAAAATGAAGCCAATGCTGAAGTGCCTTAAACTTTCATTCTTTCTAACAGCCAGCAGGGGACGACTCTTCTGGTTGCAAAAATAAGTCTGATTGTATAGAAGTCTATAAGAAAATGACCCTACTTCTCACTTGCTAGTTTCAATCTTCTTCAATACAGCATGATGTTCATTTAGTAAATTAGGGTCGCATTTAGAGTCAAATAGACCATACAGCAGGGTATACTTTAGGGCGTGGCTACCTTGTGATTGACAGGTCGCTACCACGGCGTTGTCCGGTCTAGGAGTTGTCCGTGTTTTCGTTTTACAACTTGAACCGTTTTACAGTGTGTTTTCAGTTCATGAAAGTTAATTATAACCTTTTTTGTCACCTGAAAACGTCTTATTCAGTTTACTGAATTATTATGTACTTAGCTCCTCTCGTGTCACTTCTGGTTGCAAAAAGCCAAGATGGCGACGGCCAAAATGTTGAACTCAAGGCTTCAAAACAGCACTCAGCAAACCAATGGGAGACGTCACGATGACTACGTCCACTTCTTATCTACAGTCTATGTTGTAAACAAACAAAGTTTCAGTTAACCTTTTAAGATATATATTACTCTCTATTTAACATGTGCTTACGTTTTAGTATTTATCATTATCATGTAGTCGTCACTTGCGATGACCGTGCCCTCTGTTCATAAGATTTATAGCTTCTGAAACATCCTAGTTACATCCACAGTACAGTAATTATGAAATAGTGCTCTGATATTTCACCACACTATTAATAGTAAGAGTGTTTTGCATTGTACAGGCTCCATTCAGAAGGATCTTGGTCAGTATACACAAGGTTCCCACTAAGGTTTGCACTTTAACTGTGGAGGAGTTAGAGAAATGTGTATAAAATGTTATCAGCAGACATCTACAGTACAAACAAGAAACACCTCTGGGCTCGTAAAGCTGTTTGGATACATGAGAGCTCAGTATTTTACATTAACAGAGAGAGAGAGAGACGTGGAGGAAAAGAGAGCTTTAACACAAGGAAAAGGGGAAATATTTCACATATAAATTCACTGTTATTTCTGTATTTAGGCGCCCTCAACTTAAGACGGTATATTTCTGTCACTGTCTTGCCTGCAGTGAGTGCTGGTGAATTTGACTTCTCACCAAACCTCTAGCGTACTCTTGCAGGGTTAAGAGCCGTGAAATTGTTCACCAAAATCTTTATAACACAAAATACTTCTGTGTTTGACAGGGTGGACTACATTCATCTACACACTATCAGGATCCATTCATGTTGGTGAGTTCTGTCTGGTTAATATTCTCCCTAAAAGAAAGGCCCACTGTACATTAAGGTTTATTTCCCTTATGAATACATACATCACCTGTCTCATATTGTCCAGTACTTCAGATTGATAGAAGGAGAAGATGAAGTCACTATTAAACAGTATGATACTAACATTATTCTTCTAGTTGGGTGTGTGCACTCTGTTCAGTGTGTTTGACCACTCCTTCACTTCCCTCCCTGCTCTTCCTGCTGCCATATCTACGTTACAAATATGTGTGTGATCTCAGTCCAATCGCAACTTCCCTCCTACATTCAGCCAAAATAACCATGTGTTCCACTTTAAAGCTTGATGGATTCATACTGTAGACTACTCCACTTCACTGGAAAAAACGATGGCGCTACTGTGTATAAAATATGACCGTCTCAGAGCTTGGCTTCATATCAATCACTTTACCCACATGTTCTAACTACGCCCTGTTGTATCAGTGTTGCTCTTTGACATAATACTGTGAAATACGGCATTTCCCGCTTAATGGATGACATTGTGCGATCAGGGAGTTCCCCTCGCATGAGAACAAACCCTTCAGACAGTGAACTCCTTTTCAGAGGTTTTCTTGGTTTGTTGAAACCTGTTGTTTTCAGTCCGAATTCCCCTTTTTAATATTCTTTCATAAAATTTCATTATGATTTGATTACTCTCCATTGTTACACTGATGGATCTCTCACACTGCTTGTAATTGCTGGCAGATGTTTTGATGACACGAGAGGATGAAATTGGCTGCAAAGATTAAAGAAGTAATTTGAATCTTAAGTCTTCATCTCTGCGTGTAGTCCGGCTGAATCAGGACCAGCTGGCGTTGATGAATGCGTCCACCGCAAGTGTCTAGCTTTCTCAGCGTTTAGTGTCAGTACTGTTTGTGTTGCGGCGTGCAAGCAAAGGTCAGAAAGCAGTTCAAAATGTCTGAAACGTGCAGGTGCCTATACATTTCTATTTAACTCACAGTGGTTTTGTTATGCTACATAGACCTGAGGTACCCTGAAATCATTGGTGAAACTACTAATGATGCACATGCCAGCTCATAAGCAGCAAGTAAGCTAGTTTTGGGTGAAAGATTAAATAGTAATTCCAATGTCTGAACAAGTTTAATTTAATTTTCCATTTGACCATCAAACTTGAATTCTATTGTACCAATGTTTTTTTTTTGTTTCCCCCAATGAGGCACTCCTACTCCCAGAAGTCATAGATTTCCATTTGTTTTCAGAAATACATCAAAAAGAGCTCAAAGACCACAAACCTCATCAATCCTCTTAAGTAACATTTTTATTGTATGGGGTTTTGCCCAAGCGTCAACCTCCGGTGCTGAGAAGCAAACACAAAGTGCCCAAAAACTGCAGTTCCTTAAATGGCCACTTGAGGCTGGCCATGTTAAAATGGCCGACTTTACAGCAGAAATTAACATGTTTACAGCCTGGTACAAAAAAACATTTTGATCTCGATAGCTAATTTCATGGCAACTGCACGGAGGGTGAATTTTTATATAATACCAGTTTAAATCATATTAGGGCTTAAAGTCACCCAGCCCGCCTCATCAACCTTTTTGACCATTTTTGGATTAGCCAGAGTTAGGCTGTGTCGTCACTGCCAAGATGGCGACGGCCGAGGGCCCCACTCTTCAGAGGTTGTGTCTAGAAGGTAACCATATTGCAAATTGTGAAATCTGGCAAAAACTTGTAAAAACTCTCACGAGACTTGCTGCCCGACAACCTACCCTATCCTTAGCTATTCAAGGTTAATGCCTAACCTTAAAGAGGATTGATTATGCTTATTTTCAGGTTCATACTTGTATTTTGGGTTTCTACTGGAACATGTTTGCATGCTTTAATGTTCAGAAAACACTTTACTTTTCTCATAACGGCTGTGCTGCAGCACCTCTTTTCACCCTCTGTCTGAAACGCTCTGCTTGAGCATGGCATGGAGTAGTGGGCAGGCGTTACCTTTTTCTTTACTGACGCTGTTCTGATAGTCTCGCACCTTCTGTGATGTGTGTATAATTAATCTTCTTTTACTTGGTGACATCACCACGTTATGGAAGAAAAGGCAGGACTTCAAGCAAGGCGTTTCAGGCAGTTCACGAGCCGTGTTTCTGTGGTGGAGAGTAACTCCCTTGGCATGAATTTTTGGCTTTGTAACTTTGCCGACCTTTTACATGAACAAACAAAACTATTCAATACAATAAAGGAAAGGGCAAAACTACAAAAGCATATTACGTCCCCTTTAACCATGAAAGTGATAGTTTCCCAACTTGTGGGTTACCTTCTAGACACAACTCTCTTCAGAAACCTATGGGTGACGTCACAAAGACCATGTCCACATTTTATACAGTCTGTGGTTTTTCCCCAACATGACTTAGAATTGAATGTGAAGAACTGTCCCAGCTTGACATTTGACTATCATTAGAATTAACAGTAATAATATTCAGTAATAATAATGCAGTATTATTATGCGGTATTGTGATTCAGTATATGTTCGAGTTGTTTTCAGCCCAGGGAAATTAAGTGGTGGGTTTAAGATAAAAAAGATAGCAGAAAATCATGAGACTGTCACATTGAACTATACTGTATTGCAGTCCTGTCAAAATGTAAGCGGTACAGAGCTGTGAATACTGGTTTGATTCAGGCTCAGTTTAAATCATAATGAAGTATAGATTTCAACTGAAACTGAACAACAGCTAAAAAGTGTTTAATATGAGTTCCAGCATTGCTTAAAGGACAAACCTGTGAACGTTTCTTGTTTTCAGGTCCAGATGAGGAGCAGCAGAAGGTGGAGCCTCATCACACTGTCGTGTTTGGAGACGGAGACTGCGTCAAAGTTGAAAACAAGGTGAGAAACTTAACTTTCTCTGTATCGACTCTTGTGAGGAGTTCAATCAAAAAGGGATTTTTCCTTCTCAAACTGTTTAATATGAAAGTTTTTTGAAGCCGAAGAAGAGAAAATCTTGTGCAACTTTTGTGTAACAGAAATATGACAAAGATGACAGTGCTGCTTCTTATTTCCTCCTTAGGGCTCTGAAGTTTCCCATTTTGTGCTGATCGCTGGAGAACCAATCAAAGAGCCTGTGGTGCAACACGGTACGTCGTAGTGTTATTCCCTCCAACTCACTGCACAAAATATATACTTCGATGTGTTTTAAGATGTCACAAACAGAACTTAATCAATACCTGTAATGTAATACTTTCCTGTGTGCCCTTCAGGTCCGTTTGTAATGACCACAGAGGAAGAGATCAGACAGGCTATGAGGGACTACCACACTGGCAGCAATGGCTTTGAAAGGGCCATAACCTGGAGGTCCAAGATCAGCGACTCTCTCTGAACGCTGCGTGTTGTCCCTGGTGAAGATGGGACAACATGGGACGACATACTTGTTTGCTGCTATAGAAGCACATTTAAAGAGATATTTGTTTTGATTGAAAATGCGGGTATTTTTTCTTTCTTCAGGATATGTTCTGTACGTGTTTACAGGACATTTGGTATTTTCCAGCATCTACTTTTAACTTGTTCTGTACTTCATGCCTTATTGTTTGCACAGTAGTAGTTCACACCTTCTCCCTTGTAAAATATAGATTTTAGGGGAAATGTGCTTTTAACTGCGCTCCACCCCCCTTGTTAAATTTAAGCTTTATTACATTTTCCTTCAGCTGTTTGGAAGAACACAGTAGCAGAGCTGTTGAGAAACTCTTGCACACATTGTGGGAATGAAGAAAATGTAACATCCTATTAAGTATGAAGGTTTTACCAACATTATGATGACACATTTATGTACCACATTAACCTAATGTATCTTGCTGCAAAATGAGTTAGTTTTCCTCTATAGCAAAAACTTACAGACCACATAAAATATTGTTTAAAAAAAGTTTTTGCATGTTTCATAATTATCATCGCTTTGCAGCAGACAGAAAAGACGCCCAAGCTGCTGTTCCTCATTTGCATACAAATTCTGAATATTGTTTTCATACTCCCTCCACTATGTGTGTTCCCGGCAGTTAAAACGGGCCTGGATGGGCTGGTAGGTGGGGTGTCGGTGGGACAGGGGTGGTGCTGATTTCCCCTCACACGTTACGGAAGTCTGGATCACATTTAAAACACATGTTGCTGCTCTTTGGCTGTGTGGTGGTTTGGCAGCTCTGGAGGAAAAGACACTGATAGGGGACTTAACAGGCAGGGGACTTGATCACTTGACAAACAAGACATTAAAAAAGAAAGACGGGAACACACAAGCTAATAAAAAGGCGTGCTTTGTGGCAGCAGGACCAGCAGCAGTGGGAGAGACTTAAGAACAGACTTATACTAGCTTCTCATAGCTTCTCCAGAATTAGCCCACATCTTAGAGGAAGGAACTGTGTGGCTGCTTTTGACACCTCAGGGCCTTTTTACACGGACAAACCACAGTAAGATCTGGAGAACCGAGGACTGACAGAAGGGAACTTTAACATACAGATATTGTAACCACTGAACTGAGCATTTAAGGGAAGCCACAAGTCAGATGTTTTTTTTTCAGGAGGTGGGAATATAAAGAAGGAATTTGTTCAGATCGGAAACATCTCTCAGGCCTTCAATCCATTGTGACATTAGAGAGTGTTCTGATCAGAAGTCCTCAAGAGACTTAATTTTCAGCTTCTGACGTCTAGTAGCCTCCTTATTTAACTGGACACCTCAGGTTGTGCATCAAAGCTTCTGCAGTAAGAAGTGCATGTTTTAAAGCCTCTTTAACCTCCTCCATTTGGCTCGTGGGCGTCTGGGTTGCTGTGACAGGTTACGTCTGGCTTAGACACACACACACACACATGCACACACTCTTTACTGTGCAGCTGGAAGATCAAGAGTTTGTGTGTTGCACATACCTGCACTGACTGAGTGTGTGTGGTCTGAGGGACTCAGCTGGTCTGTTGGGAGTCAGAGAGGCGGCCAGCTCTAAGTGCTTTCTGCCAGAAGGAAAAAGGAGGCAAGTTCATACTGCTGAGTGCCTCTCAGAGACGGCGAGCAGAGCCAAGGACTAATGATGAAGATGAGACGGACTCTGTGCAGAATCTCCTGCTTGGTGACTCTGCTGGTGGAGCTGAGCTGGATCAACGTGGGACATGGCATGCACAGAGAGGGAGGAAGTAAGGTAAGTGTGGCGTGAAGCCTCGTGTCTTCAAGTGCATGTGTGTCAAAGCAGCAGCGTACAAGAAGCTTCTTGCAACTCACTGCCGTTTGTAGATAATGTTTAAAGACAGATTTCGTACTAAAAAGAACTTTGATTTATTATGTAACTTTGTTCAGAGAGCAGAAATTAAAGCACAGCAGTGCTTTTATATTCTTGGTGCAGTCAGGGCTTCATTTCACTCGCTTTTGCAGTGTTGTGGAGCCTCTTTACTCTTTTCTCTCATTCTCCCATAAACCTCACACTTGACCAGTAGTTGTGTGTTGTGTTGGCAAGAATCTGGAGATATGATACGAATCATGATACAGAGGTAACGATTCAATATATTGCGATACTGCGATATATTGCAGTTTCTTTTATCTAATTCTAGTAAAATTGTCATAGTATAAAGAACACCACCATGTGCATAACATTTGAGTAAAAAAAAGTTTACTTTTTGTATGCAATCAGAACAGTGGGATCTGCATTTGCATTTATCACAGTCCCTGTAACATCCAACATCATAGCACACTTTGAGAGGGCTCGTCTCTTTGCAAATTAAATAAAGTAGTGACTGAGTGAATCTCTGTATGTAAACTATTAATTAAAAATCGATAGTGTTTTTGAGAATCGATACTTAATCACAAAACATAATATCGCGATATTCAATTTTTATGACATTTTCTTATACCCCTATTGACCAGATGCTGCCAGATGCAGAAATTGACAGTAATCATGTGTGCGCTTGCCGGATGCCATAATTGTATCTGCATCAGAGGGATTATTGAACCACCTCACTCTTAATTTTCTTCATCTCCATTATTCTCGTCTCTCCCCTCTCGCTTTCTATTCAAACTCCCTCCATCTTTACCTCCCTTTCATTTCCCATCATCCCTCTCTCAGCTAGGCGCTCTCCCTCTCTGTTTCTCATTAGTGGGTCTATCCCCTGGTAGAAATTGTGGAGGGGAAACCTCCCTATTTTCTGTTGTTGTTTCTCTGATTTAAGTGGAAGCAGTCAGCCAGCCGGCCTGCCCCACCCTCCGTTCTGCAACACACTGAACACATCACATCGTTACAGTCGTCCAGAGGAAATAAAGCAAACACTGTGCAAACAATATTCCATGTCTGTCCTCTCTCTGACGTTTGTAGGCCGACCATCAGGCTTTGGCTTTCCCGCCTCAGAAATGAGCCTCTCCTCAGACACATCACGCCCATGGCTCTTTAAAGTCTATTAAAATGTCAACAAAATCTTACATAACACAGAGTCCATTACTTACATTCATCTATGTCTTATCTACACCGTACAGATCTGATATGTTCAGCTTCCATTTTGTTCTGTGTTATGTCATCACAGGAACTTTGCCCTTCTTGTAGCTTGACAGGTGGTTTTATGGTTATCTCCCACCACTGCTGCCTCCTCTCAAAGTGCCTGATGGTGGTCTGGTTGGCTGAGACCCATATTTGTCAGATGTCCTGGGTTTATGTCATTCTTCTAGTGTATATGAATGTATACTCTCTTGGTAGCAGAGTCATGAGACTTGAGAATGAGCAGCATTCAGATGTAAGGCAGACACACACGTGCTGCTGCAGCTGTTGATAATCACACTCTGACTACTGTGACATCAACTCGAACAACTCGGCCTCAGTGTAAGGCACATGTTAGCAAAAATTAATGCACATAATGTGGCTGTAAATGCATGTAATTTTTATATCCATATTTTATTACATTAAAGGAACAGTGTGTAGGATATAGCGGCATCTAGTGGTGTGGTTGCAGATTGCAACCAACTGAGTACCCCTCCACTCACTCCTACCTTTCCAAGACTGCGGTAACGTGAGCCGTCGAGTGCAAAACCGTGGTAACGCCGTTCGCCTCGCCCAGAGGCCATCCTTACCATAATAACACTACTTTAGGAGCAACGGAAGTCAGACGGTGGCTGGCGGTGCCACGGTTTTGGAAAGGGAGGAGTGAGCGGAGGGGTACTCAGTTGGCTCACGTTACCGCAGTTTCTCAAGCGTGTCAGAGAACTACAGTGGCCTTCAGGTAACGTAAAAACACGAAAGGCTCTCTCAAGAGCCAGTGTTTGTTTTGTCCGTTCTGGGCTACTGTAGAAACATGGCAGAGCAACATGGCAGAGCAACATGGTGGATTCTGTGAAGAGGACCAGCTCCCTATGTAGATATGAAGGGCTCATTCTAAGCTAACAAAAACACAATGATTCTTAGTTTCAGGTGATTATACACTAATGAAAACATAGTTATGAATATTATATTCCATTTCTGCTAATAGATCACTCAAAGTGCTACACACTGTTCCTTTAGGACTAATAACTCTGCAGCCACATCAGCAGCTCTGTGAGGCCGTAGCCTACGTCACAGCAGAGTTTTGAGCTAAATGAAAGTATTGGAATGCTACAGTAAAATGCTTATGTTTAGCATGGGATATTTACCAAGGTTATGTCTGAAATCACTCCTTATTTACTAAATAGTACACTACCTTTACCCTCCACCATTTTATCTGATCATATAAATTCCAAGTGTGAAAGTCAGGGGATAGGGACCATGAATGTCTCTACAAAATGTAATGACAATCCATCAATAGTTGTTGAGACAGTTCACTCTGAACCACACATGCACTGGTGGACTCAAGCAGGGGGAGCGACCACCCCCCCTTGGTGTCCCTGTGTTTGAACAAATCGCACCAAAAGTGCCATCTTGGATGTGCCTATGGTAGATGAAACGTGATAAAGTGCCTTCTAGGGTGCCCTTCCAGACGAGAGAATGCGATGAAGTGTCCTCTAGGGTGGCCTTAAAATTGAGAAAACATGATGCAGTGCCATATAGGCCCTTCATGCTCAAAAAGTTTCTGTGCGATGGTGTCCCACCACATGCATTTGTTTCGCATCTGCCCCTCAGACAGCCTGAGTCCGTTACTGCACACATGTCAACCTAATATTGGTGCTAGAAGAAATATCAGGGGATTCCAAAAGTTTGTAGGATTCATCCGCAAATAGGAACCAAATTTCATGTCCAATCCATCTAATAGTTGTTGAGATTTTTCAGTCTGGACCAAAGTGGTGGACCGAGAGTCAGACCGAAATTGTCATCCCTAGAGAGGATTATTCTTTGGTCTTTTGACGTATGATTATTGTGTCCTGTGTGTTTTTCAATACACCTCCAGTAATATTCACAAATACGACCAACTTGTCATCAAAGAGGTTGCGAATGTACTCAAAAGTTGTTTTAAATTAAGTTTTATAAATGTGTACATTTGAGGGAAACCCCAAAAGACATAGACACAGTGACAAGGGAAACTGAGACCATCAATGAAGATGTTTTTTTTATGTTAGTGTGAAGCACTGAAGGATGATTGTCTGTGATCCCTGCAGGTGGTGAAGCAGTGGGAGAGGAAGGTGCGGTCAGCCTCCAGCCTGGATGAGCTGCTGAGACTCGCAGACTTTCCTGACTGGAAGTTGTGGAAGTGTCGCCTGCGACTGCAGCAGCCGGAGACCCTCTCTTCACCTCCGCCTTCAGTGGGCTCACACCGCTCTACGCGCTATGCTGCCGAATCGTACAGCCTGGAGATACTTAAAGGTCGGATATAACATACAGTACATGTTAAGTGTATGTGTGTCGATGTGGTTATGAACATTGTGTGTCTCCCATTTTAGCCATAGATGAAGAGTGGCAGCGGACTCAGTGCATGCCGAGGGAGACGTGTGTCGACGTGGCCAAGGAGCTGGGCACCGACCCCTCCATGTTCTTCAAACCTCCTTGTGTCTCCGTCCACAGGTTTGTTTGACATGAAACCAGATCCACAGAACTTCAACAATGTTTACCAAGCTCAATGCTACGGCACCGTCCCTGCACCCTGTAACACTCAAGCTGACAAAACCTCTCAGCAGTCCTTCATGTTACATTCAGTCGTGTTGAATAGATGCTGAGGTGGAAACAAATGTTGAATATTGTCCATATTTGACTTCTACAGACCTGCAGAGGTGCTTTGATGGGGAAAATAATTTGTCAGACACATATAGTGTTTAATATGATACAGAATAATAATATCTTAACTATTTGTAAAGCTGTTTTGATATGTTTTCTTAAGTATATTGTTAAAGGAATAGTTTGACAAAAGCCAGGAATAGCAAGAGTTTAGATGAGAAGATCGATACCACTCTCATAGTTGTCTGTTAAATATGAAGCTACCACCAGCAGCTGGTTAAACAGAAGAAACAGAGGGAACAGCTAGCCAGGCTCATACATTGATTTATTTATTTCTGTATCCATATACATTCAGTTTGACCTCTGACCAATTGTGATCTTTTAATTGTAGAAAACTCCAGTAAACATTAGAAACCTTGACTCCAACTTAGTCAACAACTTATTGTAAGTTTACTTCCTGTTCACGTCACTTTACCCAGATGTGAATTTGTTTTCCTACTGACAGGTGCAGTGGCTGCTGCAATCAAGAAGGTGTCACCTGCAGAAACACAACTACTGTATTTGTGAATAAAACTGTGAGTGACCAAATATCAGATGATCAGTTGATATCCTTTTGACCTTTTGATTTAACCTTTTTCTGAGGGTCTGAGTATTGCAACAGCAGCACTAGTTCTCACCCCACTGTCTGCATGTTGGTGTATTTCAGGTCCTCAGTATCATTCCCTTCAAGTTTGTACCAGAGCCGGTGCTAATAAAAGTAGCTAATCATACAGAGTGCCGGTGCATGGAGCCCGCCATAATACGACGTAATGCTCAACCTCACAGCAGCAGTGGGTGAGTCCAAAACATCAGTCAATCTCATTTCTCAAAGGAATTTTTATTTATTTAAATTCTGTTGTAATCCATCTGTTTCATTGGCAGCTGCTCTCCGATGGGCCAGCTGTCAGAGGCAGAGGACTCCAGGAGACTGTGTGCCAGTGGGTTGATTTGGGATTGTTCAAGTGACAGATGCATACCTTACCCCTCCAGTACACCAGGTGTGTGTGTGTCTCAACAACCGTTGGATGGATTGGCACATAATAGTGAACAGACATTAATAGTTTTTTGAGGATGTATCCTAATTACTTCTGATTTATGACCAAATGAAGATGGTAAACATTATACGTGCTAAAACATCAGCATGTTAGCATTGTCTTTGTGAGCATATTCAGGCTGCTCTCATACACTGTTTGTTGCTATACCTACGAAAAGTAATACCCTATAATTCGTATAACCCCACACAATCAATTCGTATGTAATCCACGTAATCGTGAGCCAGGACAGGTGACGTAGTATAATTAAGCAATAGCTCACGACAGGCCGTGGTATGTTGTGATTATATCACAGCTAAGGGGCGAACGGTCAAGTATGACAATATGAAAGTTATAGACGCATTCCAATTTAAATTGTTTTTTTTTAATAAATAATAATGTTCACCATAAAATAGGCCCTCCTGCCTGCACATACCGAGGCGGTTGCTATGGAACGGTGGTTGCTATGGAACGTACACTAGCAGCTAGCATATTTCAGTTTTTATCACAGGCTAGCGTTAAGGCGCGGTGACACATGCGTGAATGCAGGTGAGTGGCCTTTGCCTGCCGAGGTACCAAAGTTGAACTCCACGCGAATGCAAAGATGCGAATTTGCTTCGCAACCGGAAGCGCATGTTTTTTCTCCAATTCGCTCGCATATAGAATGGAAGTAAATGGGAGGCGAATCTTCACGCATGTGTGACTGTGCCTTTATATTTATTTCATTATTTGGCTCTTTATTTACATTATTGTATATTTCCATATGCAACCACTGAAAAACTGCCCTGCGTCAGTAGGATGGCTTTGATAACTGCTTGTACTAGGCTTGCCTGTTTATGTTAAGAGGAGGTGTTGCTTGATGTGGCGAGGATGTTGCTCCACTTTATACGGTCCCCGAGTTGCGGTTGCCAATCCACTTGAGGCCATAATCTCGCTGGTGTCAAGACCCGCATCAGTGTCCAGTGTGAAACCAGAAGTCAACGTTGATTTATTTCTCACATAACTTCCGTACTTAAGTAACGCCACTTCTGTAGTTATTTTAACTCAAACTATGATCTTTTCCTAAACCTAACCAAGTAGTTTTGTTGCCTAAATACCACAGGGGCTTGCGCAGTTGCACTGATCGCTTGTATTGCTGGACATTCGTAGGAAAATGTACAAAAAATAGCTTTTCATAAGATATACGAATCATTGTTTGAGGATACGTTGGCATGTTAGCAAAAAGCTCAAAAACACAAACCCTATTGTGAACCAAACCCAAAGTATATCATATCTCCAGAATGTATTTGACATTATTTTATAATTTGAGACGTCAGCTGTAAAGTCATTATTAAAGTATGGAAGTGATGTACGTTATAATACGGAGATTAAGCTGACAAGATGAAAAGTCATTTCCTGTACTTTTACTGTCTTTGTGATTTAAATGTACCGTTATTTCCTCCTGCTTAGACTTTCCACTCAGTTCATGGATGCCTGACTGTGAGATAGACGTAGAGCGCTGTGACTGTCTTCCTCGACCTGCTCCAACTCTGCAGCCAAGACCGATCCAACACTGTCAACTCAACTCCTCCATCTGTGCCCACAAGCACCAACGTTTTGATCAAGCCTCCTGCAGGTAGGCCAGATCTGTCTGTTTACCGTTGACTCTTTTTTAATGCTCTAGTCTGGACTCAAAAGTCACAGTTCATCCTTATGGAGGACGGAGCCTGACAAAATGAATGAATGAATAAATAAATGACCCAATAAATAGATAAATATGTCATTAAATGTAGCAAAAATAATATACAAAATAATTCTAGCCATTAATTAATTGATAAAATGTGACATAAATAGATATTTCTGATTTAATTTCCTTTTTTTTAAAATTTATTTATCTTTGTATTAATTCCATTATTTATTTCTGTTTAATTTTCCCTTTTATTTATTTATTTTCATTGATTTTTAAATTAATTCATTTATTTTGACATTTATTTTTTTTAATTTATTTTTTTTAATTTATTTTTGCATTAATTTTTTATTTATTTTTAAATGTGTATATTTATGTATTTTTTTCTTTTTACATTTCACACTTTCATTTACCTACTGGATCCTTTTATTGTTCATCCTCTCTTTTTCCCATTTCCTAGCACTTGTTTAAAAATGTCCTTAAAACAAATTTCCTCTCAACATTTCTAGTCATTTCCATGCCTAAGTATCTTTTGTGTGCATAAACAAAGTGATCAATTTCCAAAAACTCTGAGTTTACTGCTGACTTCAGGTTCATCCCAGCTTTCTGAGCTCATGGTGTGTCTGAACTCATGCATATTTTATACTCTTTAAATGATCCCTCTTTTATTCACAGATGCAAATGGCCCAAGTAGAAGTCCACCGGGGAAAAACATTATGACAACCTGCTCGCCAAGGATGTTTGGAGGCAGAGAAAAAAGGCTCATAATTTATTTACAGTCCTATTTATGCCGATCACTTTAACTAATTAAGATGATATTAACTCACATGACCATGTTAATTGATTTTTTAACATGCTTACCTTTTGTTTCAATCAATGTGTCAAGTTTATGATTTGTACATTTGTTCTTTTGTGCACTGAATATGTAGTTTATATTAAAAGATTATTTTTATAATTTGAGTTTGTGATGAATTTATGGATTATTATTGTGATGGAATATTCCACTGTGTGTTAAACTTTGCTTGTTTCCTGTTGTTTCCGTAGTACAGAACTCACCTGTATGCTTTAGACGGTGCAAAACACAACTTTTTAAAAGTTTTAAAATGTACTGCACACTTCATCGGCAACAAGGGCTGCTGACTTCTTGTTTGTCCAGATCATCTTGTTCCATGGATTTCTTCTTCATACAGAGTCTATAAAAATGATTCACCCTCTTTGGAAGTTTTCATTTTTTATTGGAAAAAACAAATGGATTTAAAGTGTTTTTTTGTGACTCTGATCCAATAGAAAAATATCCTTTAATGTCAAAATAAAACAGATTTCTACAAAGTGATCTAACTTCATTACAAATGTAAAACACTTGTCTGCCTAAGTATTCAACCCGTTAGGACAAAAAAAGCATCACTGATGCAGCCAATTTGTTTTAGAAGTCACATAAATAATTAAATGAAGATCACCTGCCTGTGAGTAGACAGGGGCTTTCAATTGATTGTAGTATAAATACACCTGAATCTGATGGGCTTGTGAGGGTAAAATAAACGCACTGAAAGGGAAAATTCTGGAAGGAACCTGTGACTTGGGAGAAGATTTGTTTCCCAGCAAGACAATGAACACAAACAAAGAGACAAAGCTAGACACGGCATGCCTTAAAAACAACAATGATCACTGTCCTGGAGTGGTGGCGTCACTGAGTGAGTCAGAGTCTCAATCCAGTTCAGAATATGTGGAAAAGGCTGATCACTGATGACCATACAATCTGACAGAGCTGGAGCAGTTTTGCATCATGGAAGAATGGGACAAATTGCAGCGTCCACCTGTGCAAAGCTGTTAAGAGACTCATGCCTGTAACGGCTGCACAATACTGTTGCAAAACAAATATTTGTATTAACTTAGATCCCTTTTGTAGAGGTGTTTCACTTTGACATTAAATATCTTTTCCCTGTGGATCAGTGTCAAAAAAGCCACATTAAATCTACTTTTATTCAATGTTGTAAGACAATAAAACATACTTTTACATTCATTTTATAGACATTGTAGCAGCTGTTATGCTGACATGAGATCTGTTAAATTTTATTATGAGCCAGATGGTGACAGAGAAGCTTGAAATCCATGCCTCCATCTTCTCTGATAATGTTTGAACACCTGCAGCAGCTTTTTTGATGACAGACTGTAAATACAGCTTCTCATAAAACAGGTGCGTCATTTGTAAATGTGCTTCATTTACTGTTGTTGCTTGGTTAAAGTATTGATTTCCAGTCCCCCCCCCCCATCAGAATTGATTTTGCACCCATCATAAAATGGCTGGTACCATAATGTTTTAATGTCGTTGTGTCAGTGGATAGATTAATACATGTGTTTGTGACTCTGTGGTGACATCACCGTGCCTTCAGGAGCCTCACAGGCAGTCAGAATAAAACAGGTGTCAGGCAGAAATGACACCACCGCTTTGGCCTCACATGGGATTAATCATTTAACTCCTCCACTGGTCCTGCCCTACGGGTAGTAATAGAACAAAAAATAAAATGTGATTTTATATATATTTCCTTGAAAGATGTTATTAGTGTTTGAACACTGCATATTCCAGATCATTTGATGGCACTAAATACTAAGCAGGCCTGAAGTTACAAGGAGTTTTGTCTCCCCCTTGCTGCACACAAAGTCATTCCTGTTTTATATAGTTTCCCCAAATACCAAAGATTAAAATCCCTTTTTAATGCAGTCATATATTGAAAATATGTGATAAACATGAGACTAAGAGATGAATAAAAAAAATACGAGAACATGCTCTATAAACTTGTTTCACACATCAATCTCTTAAAGTGCCCGGTGGAGTTTTCTTGTAAACAAAGAGTGTAACTCATCAAAACACAGTATGTGTCCTTGAGGTCTAACAATCATGTTGAAATCACTTCATTCCTCACGACACATTTGCAAAGATGATTCTTTTTTAATCCTGCATTGCTTATGTGTTTATTAGCTCACAGTCTTCTTCTCTTTGCTGGTGCATTGCTGTAAAATGTATCTTGGCGTGTTACTGCCACCTGTAGATTAGTGGAAGAATGTGAAACCATTGGCAGGAATGTGCAACACATTATCTACGTGCCAGTGCACACACATGTTCGTCCTTGTACGAATGCACGAGATAAACAGAACGGGAGGAAAAAAGCAGTGCTACTAGAGGTCCAGCCCGTTCTCATTCCCAGAGCTTCAAATACTGAGGCTTTGTCACGGCCGTCGGCGCGTCATACCGCCACACACAACACCCTTTAGCGCCGGTATGAAATCCATTGGGCGTTCCATTAATGATAATGTAGACCCATCCGCAGCAACAGTAAATATTCAGAGAAAGTGCAGCAGAAAAGCGCAAAAGAGACAAACCGGGTTTGTGGGAGGTGAGGTGGATGGGTCCAACAAACACAAGGCTTTCATCCAGGAGACCGATGTACGTTGTCCCGTGCATCACGTTACAATCAGGTGTTTGTAGTAGTAGTTTTAAGCCCAAACATGTAACTCTTTCCTAAACCTAACTATAATGGTTTTGTTGCCTAATCCTAAAGTGATGTCAAGGGGCGAGAGACACCAAGGGGCGTGAGACACCAAGGAGACACCAAGGGGAGTGTGACGAGTTGGGATGAGAACATATTGAGTCAGAAGCCACACAGGGTACCTTTAATTTCCTATGTTTAAAAAATGTAATGAGCATCAACTGAATAGATAAACAGATATATAGTATAGATATATAAATATTTACTATTTTTCTATACATTCTACAAACAGCACAAACAACTCTGCACCTTTATAGACTTGTTTTACTGTATTCTACAAACAACATTACAGCTTTATTCTGCACTTTAGTCCATTTTTTTAAAAAACTCTCTACCTCAGTTCTTAACCCGCATTATATTCAATATTTGACATTTCTTAATCCTCTGGTCTCTATATCTCCTATATTTCATTATCCAGTACTATATCACTTTTTGCATTATATTCACATTTTTAATAGTCCCGTATCTCAGTTGCTACCCTGCACTATATTAATTTTTAACAGTTTTCTTCATCTCCTGGTATTTTTATATCTGGTATAATTTTTTATACTTGTACTACTTATTTGTGCCTTCTTACTAATATGTTTGCACTATGGAACTGAGATGCTGGAAACTTGAATTTCCCTCGGGATCAATAAAGTTACTATCTATCTTTCTATCTATCTATCTATCTATCTATCTATGCCTGTCTACACCTCTGAAAATATTTTTTAGTACTTCTCATTATTACATGCTACATTCCTGTTTATACCTCTGTGTACATGTATTACTTCTCATCATGCATATACATACTACATCCTGTTAACATTCAGTTTTCCCATCTGAAATACTGTCTTCCACAAATTTACATTTACATTACTATTCTATATTTACACATGTTTATATATATTTTAACTGCACTGTTTTATGCCTTAGATTATCATTTTGCTTCTACATTTACTTGTGTTATTTCTCCTTTTATATTATGAGCATTGTTGAAGGAACCTGAAACCAAAGATTTTCATTGCCAACGACTGCTTTGCTGGAATTGACAAATAATAAATAAAGAAACTTGAACCTATAACCTATTTGGGAATATAAAAAGCCTAATTTGTGGAAGTGTAATCATATAAATACATCGGCTACCTTTACCAAACCACACACAGGGAAACGTTTTCGAAGAATGATGAGGATGACACACTATATGGCCAATAGTAGCCTATGTGGACCTGACAATGATACCCCTGAACATTATAGGCTACACCCAAAATGTGAAATACGGGGGTCTATACAATTCTTCAAAACATTATTTGACACTTGCAATTGTCCCTAAACATGTCTTTTACTATGTCCACCAGTATTCATTATTCAAACTGCAAAACATTTATTCACAAATATGAAAAGATATAGAAAAATCTAGAAACCGTCTCCCCTCGTTGATGATCCTGTTTGTCTGACTTCACTATGAGCTGTTAGAATAAATTGTTTAAACCTGCAGTGTCTTATAAAGTAAACAAGCATAACACAAACAACAAAATCTAAGTTGTATTTTTCGATAATATTACAATAGTGGTACCAGTTAATTTTTTTGTCCAGTGCTTTAAGAGCTGGTTTAAAGGCTTAAGCCTGGTCTAGCATACTGCTAAATAAATCACTTTAACCGTTGCATACTACATACTACTGAGGAACGCAGTATGCAGTATGTACTGTATACTGCATACTGCGGTCCTCAGTAGGCGGTTTCGAATATAGCCAAAGTTTGTGACCCGGCAGCCATGTTGAGATCTGCTGAGGAAATACCAAGCACCGCCCACCAGCCAGAGCACAGCCAATAGGAACACTCTCTCTCTGAAATGACCTGTGCGAGTGACCATCACCTGCTGAGGTGATTTTTTAACTGAAAGTTCACCAAAGTGAACTGCATTATGAATGCAAAGATGCAAATTTCCTTCGCCACCGGAACAAACGTTTTTTAGCGCTTTCGCTCACGTAGAATGGAAGTGAATGGGAGGCGAATATTAATAAAATCTAATCTAAAAATTCTGACTTGCTTGCTTTTTTATTGAGAGCATTTACTTGTACTTTTACTTTCAATACTTAAGTACATTTAATATCAGAAAATTGCTTTTGATACTTAAGTACAGTAAATATCAAACACTTTAAAACTCTTACTCAAGTGATATTCTAATAGGTGACTTTAACTTCTACTAAATTATTCATTTCCTTTTTAGATATTTGTACTTTTACTCAAGTGTAAAGGTACTTCATTCACCACTGGTTCAGTACAAACATACATTTGTCTTACATTTGTTAACTGGGTGAAACTTATAAACTCAGTCCAGCTGATTTTTAGTCTTCTATGGTTTCCTGCAGAGGTAAGTTACCATTGCCAATTAGGAATTTCCACCCTGGATGTAGAATTGCTGTAATTTGGTTTCCCATTGTACAAAAAACACATGCTTTACAGAGTTACCACGGCTACCACAAGGAACATTATTGCAAGGCTCAGAGGTTTGAGCCATTGGTCTGCAGCCTTAAGACCAAGACATGTACTTTCCACTCTCTTCTAAAGTGTATGATTAGCTTGCTTGAGAACACTAGTAATTTCGAAGGTGCTGAAGTGCTTCAAGAATGTGTCTTATATCTCGTTTATTCACCGAAACCGAAGTGTTAAAATGTCACATTGTGGTTTTACATGGGGGTTATGTGTGGGGCTATTTCTTGCACAGGCGCAGTGACTTCCTGTAGTCTTGTCTTTTCAGGATCTAAGTTCGGGCACCGACGTTGGGTATGAGGCCTGACTCAGGCTGTTCTCATACACTGTTCGTAGCTATACCTACGAAAAGTAAATGCACTGTAATTCGTATATATCCCACAAAATAAATTTGTATGTAATCCACATAATTGTGAAAAGGAAGTATAAAGGGCGGCGAATGCTGCGTAGGGAGGAGGTCAGGGTGGATGGGTTGGTCAAAAAACACCGGACTATCACCCAGGAGACTGATGTTTGTGTCCCATGTGAAATCAGAAGTTGATTTATTTGTCATGTAACTTCAGTACTTAAGTTACACTACTTCCCGTGTTATTTTAACCCAAACCACAATCTTTCCCTAAACCTAACTAAGTAGTTTTGGTCACAAACTTCCATACTTACGTTACACCACTTCCGGTGTGGCGTAACTTAACTACGATCTTTCCTAAGCCTAACTAAACGTTTTGTTGCCTAAACCTAACAAAGTTGTTTCCTGTGAAGACGGAAGTTTATTTTGAAAAGACCGAAGTGGAAATTGACGCTGGACATTCGTAGGAAAACATACAAAAAATTAGGAATAACTTTTCATAAGATATCATACGAACTGTTGTATGAGAATATGTTGTCTGATTACCAATCACTGCTTCAGTTCATCCGAAAGGTGTTGGGATGGAGTTGAGGTCTGGACTTTGTGCAGTTCTTCCACACCGAAAACATTTGACCTCACTTGTCTGTTGAAACAGGAAAGAGCCTTCACCAAACTGTTGCCACAAGGTTGGAAGCAATGTATTGTCTAAAATATCATTGTCTGTTGTAGCATTAAGATTTCCCCTCATTGGAACTAAAAGGCCTAACCCAGACCAAAAGTATACAGGTGTGTGTTAACATACTTTCGGCCATGTGGTGTATAAATTCAACGTATTCTCATACAATGGTTTGTGTGATATCTTACAAAAAAATGATTCCTCCTTTTCCATTTGTTTTCCTATGAATGTCCAGCAACACGTGTCAATTTCCACTCGTTACATGCATACAGTCTTTTTCAAAATAAACTTCCGTCTTCACAGGAAACAACTTCCTTAGGTTTAGGCAACAAAACTACCTAGTTAGGTTTAGGAAAGATCGTGAGATCGTTAAGTTACGCCACACTGGAAGTGGTTATGTGACACCAGGAGTGGCGCAACTTAAGTACGGAAGTTATGTGACAAAAAGTACTTTGTTAGGTTTAGGAAAAGATCGTGGTTTGGCTTAAAATGACTCCGGAAGTGGTGTTACTTAAGTACGTAACTCACGTGACAAATAACTCAGCGTTGATTGCTGGTTACACACAGGAAAACGAACCGCGGTCTCCTGTGGGAAAGTCCGGTGTTTTTGGACAGTCCTATCTTCCTCAATCTCCTCCCTTACAGTACATTACTTTTCTTAGGTATAGCTATGAACAGTGTACGAGACCAGCCTGATAAATTACTTGATCTTGGGACTTACTGGAGCTGAAGTATTAAAAAAAGGCTGTATCTGACACCTGTGTCACCAGCTCAGAGGAAAGGTTTGTGCTCTATAAGAGCCCATTTTCACACCGACATTGATCGTCATCAGGTTCTCTATGAAGTCTCCAAGGTGAAAACAGCCACACATTTCACAGGTTGCCTTCAGGAACATGTGATTGCATGGTACAGGACATCAAATTGCCTGGAAATCTTCTGTAATTTTACCCCAATGCAGCACAGTGGGTGAAATGAAAATGATGTATGCTTCATCATAAAACAGTTCTACACATTCATTCACATGCAGGAAACCGGCCATAAAAGCAGGCACATCAAGTCTTTATCCATCAACTGCAACAAACCTACTGTAGAAAAGATAGTAATCACAAATTAATCTTCATTTGTGAACTATGAGTAATCACATCCATTTGATTTTTGCTAATTGGCAATTATAGCTTCCTTCTCAACATTCCTTTTTACCACATACTTGTAATATCACACGAACATACAACATGAAACCTAAAACTGACTTTTCTGAAAACATACAATCTACAGACATTTAAAAAAAGAAAAATCTTAACTGTTATTCTCATTTATTTCTTACTCCAAAATACATTAGTATGGAGTAAGAAGCATCTTCGAAATCAAATTAAATTGAAATAAAGGTTGCTGGATGGATTTAATGTATGCATAAGTGAAAAACTGATTCCTTTAGATCTGTAAAATGTGAAAGTCAGAAGACATAAAAAAAATCACTAAGATATATAACTTCAATATATCTTTCTCAAATGAAAATGAGACCACAAAGATGTAAATCTGTTAATTTTATGTGTTGCTCTCTAAATTTGTATTTGCTTGTCACCCGGCAAAATTCACTGGCAAATGTAAAGATTTGACTCATGACTAAAAGACAGAAATGAGACTCTCTTTATTATTTCCTGTGTTACAACAAGACGAATAGCGATGCTGTAAAGAGGCCCCCATGACACCAATTATTAATTCTCCATGAGGCGACATTGACATCAACGGTGGAATAAACATTATGACATTTCAGTCCGCTGACGTCCTTTGATAGTTCTGACTCGTTGCCTTTGGTTGCTTCCTGCGAGCACATGAGGACCAAGATCAATACACGTTACACGCTACGTGAACAGATACAACACCTACACACAGCTCTGACCTTTAGAGTAACAGTCGATTGTTCAGGAGGGCTGGAAGTTTTTTTTTTTTATTTTCAGAGATGCTTGTGAGGAAAACCTGTAAATATATTTCAATAGAAGGATGTGAATGAAGCATCTAATGGAGATCTGACTTCACACCATTCAATAAGAGCGAATCCCACCTTAACCTATAGCCTTCAAGGTTTATATCACTTTAACGAGTTCTTCAAAACTGAGAGAGAGAAATAAAAACATATGTAGTCACATGTACATAAACAACCAAGATTTTACAATAGAATAAACTTTATTGTCCAGCCGGGGCAGGAAAACTGTCTTCGGAAAATATAAACAAAACATGTCCACAAGATGAAAACATCATGTTAAACGAACAAAGATTTACTGTTTTATTACTTTAACATGTTGGTGTTTTTCATGTTTTTATTATGTCTTCGCACCAGCAAAACATCCGTCTGTCAGTCCATCTGTAAGATGAACTGATTAGATTTTGGAGGTAAAAGGTCAAGGTCACTGTGACCTCACGTCCGTCTCATTCTCGTGAACGCGATATCTTAGGAATGCCTGATGGCACAAACATCCACTTGGACTCAAGGATGAACTTATTACAATTTGGAGGCCAAAGGTTAAAGGTCAAAACACGTTTTTGGCCATAACTCAAGAATTCATATGCCTGTTATGAGAATTTCACAGAAATTGCTTATGGGATAAAATTATGAAGTGATGACAGTCGGAGGGTTGGCAGATGCATACATCGCGAGGCAGTTTTAAAGTTTTAAAAGCTACACGCGAACGTAAACTGCGCCTGAGATAAATGCTTTTCATTTTTGTTCTTGTTTCTAATTTTTGTTATGATATACTATTGAGAGAGGCAAATGAAAAAAACCTTGAAAAGTACTTTTCTATTATTCTTTTTTATGTGTGACATAAAATAAACATAAATGAAAATATTAACAAATTGATTCAGGGCTATTCATTAATGATTTTGTTGATTATTTTCGTTGTTTTGTTATTACCTTACACAGAAGTTGACAGAACATTTAATTTTAACATAGTTTTGTGATTATCTTGTAATTTGAATGTAAATTGCAGTTGGTGAAAATAAAGATACAATCTAATACTAATCACAGATATTAGGGCTGCAACTAATGATTATTTTCATTGTTGGTTAATCTGTTGATTATTTTCTTGGTTAATCAATAAGTTGTTTGGTCTGTAAAATGTCAGAAAATGGTGAAAAATGTCCGTCATTGTTTCCCAAAGCCCAAGATGACGTCCTCAAATGTCTTGTTTTGTCCACAACTCAAAGATATTCAGTTTACTGTCATAGAGGAGTAAAGAAACCAGAAAATATTCATATTTAAGAAGCTGGAATCAGAGAATTTTGATTTTTTTTTTCTTAAAAGATTACTCAAACCGATTAATCGGTTATCAAAATAGTTGGCAATTAATTTATTAGCTGACAACTAATCGATTAATAGTTGCAGCTCTAACAGATATTGTGAAGTTGCTCTCCTACCCTAGGATGTTTGACCTTTATTGTGAAGAATGATGTATGTGCACAAGGCACAATTAATGAACTTGATTGATTACAAACATCATTATACTTGATGTTATATTTGCTGCAGGTGAATTCCTAAAATGTCCTGCAGGAGATCATGAAGTGATCTTTCTATTTCTCTGCAGGATTCCTGCCTCCTGATTCCTGAAAGGGATTTCAAATGCATGCACTAATGTGCTTTTATTAGTCTCGCTTTGAGTTTCTTTCATTCCTTAAATTAAAAATATAATAACTAATCCTTATTTACATTCCAGACTTTCCACAGAATGAGCCCGACTATAAAGATGACATGTTGAGTAGGTGGTTGAGACCACACAGGACAGAAATTTGGCACCACGCTTACATCACAATTAAACAAACGCTATCCAGACTGAATTATACACCCACTCATCACAACCTGGGCATGACCCTCTGCCTCTGTGAATCACCAAATTAGGACATTGCGGTGTGACACGGTGACTGTAAATCTAGCGTGTGACAGTGCAGAATAATCACATCCAGTGAACACAGTGGTGCAGAAACTATGTGGTGTATACACAGTCAACAGGATTAACACTCTAAACATAACCAAAGCACAAAGACGCACATGAGGATCCGTTTTCATGCAATATGCAATATATTGTAGAAAGTGATATGGTGCACACTAATTTGACTGCAATCTTTATTGATTTTTATATTATTTTCTTCCATTGGAAAGAGAAATGCACAGTGCAATATCACACACAACTACAAAACATAGAAACACAAATTGCGTACATGCATTTACATTCACTGTTAATTTTTCACACTGTGTTCACCTGATTCACAGCTCAATAAACACTCTGTAACGACGAATAACATTTAAAATACATCCCTTAAGGTACACTCAAAATTTCACAGTTATCACCACAGCATCAAACATTCAGACATATTATACACGAACAGCAACAGGGTGCAGCCAGCATATTACACATCGATATAAAAAGATACCACATATTAGAGCTCACTGATTGAATTTATCTTTTGCCAACATCATAACAAAAGCATCTTATTTATCATAAAAGTGCCAATAATAGTGATTTAGGTTATTTTGCTTCATTAAAGGTACTAAAGGGGTGACCTGACTTATTCTGCTTTTTCTAAAGACTAATACTGATATTTCTACTTTGTTGTTGCAAAATATGTCTTTTCACTTCCCTGAATACTGTACATGCAGCTTCATTAGAGATGATTGTTGTTCACAGAATCACAATGCCATCTTTTCACGTCTCAAATTCTGCACCTCGGTCAGATTTATAAGCTTGAATGAACACTTAAAGGGACTATTTGTAACTTTCAGAAATGCTTGTTAACAGCGGCACCTGTGGCCGTTAAGTCAACGAAAGTCAGCGTCGGGCTCGAGCTTGCACACTCTAAATAGACATGAACGAGCATTGCTCAAAAGTCTCCGGAGGCTGAGCAGGAAAAGCAGGTCGGTGACGGAGCTCCGCAGCGAGACACGTTATCGCCTCCCCGACCGGGTGCCGATGTCTCCCGACTGCGTCTGCAGGGAGACACCGGCACCCGGTCGGAGGCGATAACGTGTCTCGC